>JAVJIF010018132.1:0-76972 GCA_038442645.1 Agave tequilana | reverse complement strand
TGTGTTTTTGATTTCCATCCCATTGGTTTTCTCCACACTTGAGCTAAAATCTACTATCTCTTCTATAGGATATTTGTGTGAGAGAAAGAAAATTGTTTGTGGTTGTTATTTAGACCACCAAGTTAAATACCCAATCTTTGTTTGGCTTTGTGCCTTGGGTTGTATCCCTCAAGTGGTGAGGTGATCCTTGTGTTTGCTTGTGCTAATCCCTCGGTTTGTGAGGTGATTGTTTGTTGATTGGAGCTTGCCTCAAGAAGGAGGTTGTGGTTGTAAAGAGAGGAGTTGGGTACTCCTTATGAAGTCCTAGGTGGACTAGCTAGTGGATTGGAATCCTTCGTGTGTCGAAGGCGGGATGTAGAGCTGGTACTCGAACCTTGTACATATCTTGTTGTTTGCGCTTGATCATTGACTCTCTCTATCTCTCTCTTTACTTGTGCCTTGCAACTATTCATTTGTGCATTCATTATTGCTTGGCTTGGTTGTGTGTGCATCACTTGTTGATTGCACTTGAGTGTATTGCATTAAGTTTTTAAATTCCGCATTGAGTTCATCAGATTAGCATAATCACCTATTCACCCCCCCTCTAGGTGATCTTTCACTATGTTAGTATGTTAGTAAATCCTCCCCTACACCTATCTCATGCATTGTCGTCAATGTATAAATAAATACATGTATGCATGAAAAAAGAAGAAAGGGAGAAAATATTACCTTAAGGTGATGGTTCTGGTGGTGGTCTGATTGGTCCACGAAATGTGGCCCAATCGAATTTTTGTGAAATTCGGAGCAACCCACCAGCAATCTCTCTTGTATAACCCACTAAAATTATGTATGTATGAACATTTTTTATTAAAAATTTAACCCCATCTAATTTCAAATTTCATAATTATTTTCGGAGTCAATTTTGTCAACCTCCTTGTCCCAAAATGGAGTGTGAAAAGATAGAATGATTGACTTGAACTTAGGAAGTACGAGGACTAATACCGACTCAGGAAGTAACTTAAGTCAAGTAAAGGTTTAGGAATCGAGCTGGTTCAGGAAGTGGGTCCAAATCAAGAAGTTGAAAACTCAAGTCCACATTCATTTTCCCAAAATGGAATGTGACTTATATTGGTGATTCAAGTTTAATAATGACAGGTGTGGGAATCAAACTGACTCTAAAATATTACTCAAATCAGATAACAAAATAGGTGGATCACAAATTTGAGAATCTAGGTCACATTTCTCATTGAGTTCAATTTCATAAAAATGAGAACTGGCCAATTTATCTGTAACATCCCGCTCCCGGAATACGTACTTAGTTGCGTATTCAGATTTTTCGATCGTATTTTTCGATTTACTTCTTGTATTTGTTTTGTATTATGAATTATTTATATGAACGTTTTGTCTTGGATTTGGATTCGTGGACTCGGAGTCAGCCCTAGTCTGAACCGAGGGCCCGATCCTAGGGTATTACTCGATTTGGTCATTCTGTATTCCGATTTGACCGATTTCAGTTTTAAACATCGTTTTCCAATATTTTAGATTTTCTATGATTTTCTAGAATTTTCTGAATTAAATTGAAAATCTTCAAAACCGTGTCGACCAGTGCCGCTGACCGATTCCCAGATTTTTAACTTGCAAACGGATTAGAATTTCAAGGAGTGTCTTTTTACACTATTTCTTAAAATCAGATTTCCTATCTAAATACTTTTTCTGAGGATTTTATGAATTTATGAAATTCCACCGGATTCGGTATCGGCCAGTATCGCTGGTTGATTCCAGGGATTTTTAGTTTACAATCGGGATTGAATTTCTAAATTCTGCTTTCACTTTACTTCTTAAAATCATATTTTATTCTTTAATACATTTTCTGGGATTTTTCGGAATTTATCAAAATCCGGCCGACCCGGTGTAGACCAGTATCGGCGGTTGACTTCCGGATTTTTAATTTGAAAACGAGATTTATTTCTGAAAACCGATTTCATATTATTCCTCAGGATGACGTTTTCTACCTCCGGGTATTTTTGGGGATTTTTCTGGAACAGTCGATTTTTCGCGACCATATTATAATATTATTATTTTATTCAAATCTTATCTTTCCTTCTCTTTCTTTCCTTTCTTTCTCCACCGACCCTGCAGCCCACTCCTCCACGTGAGCGACACCATCCCCTCACCTACTCCCTCCCATCAATCCCATCCCTCCATCATCACTCCTCTTTTTCTTTTTCTTTTCTTTTTCTTTCTTCCTTTCTTCCTCTCTTCTTTTCATTTCCTTTCTCCTTTCTTCTCCATGGGAGAGGCCGACGCCTCCAACCGCCATCACCGCCGGCCTCCGGCCTTGTCGCCGGCGAGGGAGGTCCCCCTGACTCCGGCGGCCACCCCTGTGCTACCGCGCCGCCGGCGCTTCGCCGGCGGCCGGCGGCTGTCCCAGCCAGGGGGCCGAAGCCCCCTGTGCGTGAGCAGGGTGAGGAGGGGGCAACAGCCCCCTTCTCCTGAATCTCTCTCTCTCTTTCCTATTCTCACTCTCACTCTCTCCTGTTCTCACTCCCTCTCTTTCTCTCCCCTGGATTCTCTCTCTCTCTCTCTCCTGTTGACTCTCTCTCTCTCTCTCTTGTTGACTCTCTCTCTCTCTTTCTTTCTCTCCCTCTCTCCTATTTCCTTTCTCTCTCTCTCTTCCTGGTTCCTCTTCCTGTTTGTCTTCTCCATTTGGAAAATGACTCTTATCAGGGCCGGCCACTCCTTTTGGATTGGGGCCGTGCTCTTCTTCGTCGGCAAGACTCAAGGGCCGGCCACTCCTTTTGGATGGGGCCGAGCTCTTCTTCGTCGGTAACATCTCCGATGATTATTCCGGTAATCGTTTACGATTATTCCGGTAATCTGTAACGGTGATGCTTACAGCGACAACACTTCCATCTTCACATCATCCCCTCTACTAATTACCATCACCATCTTCACTTCCACCATTTACTGGTTTGGATTTGGAGTTGGGCCATCTCTGTGTCTCACCCTTTCCCTGTCTCCCTCTCTTTTCCATCTGTTGCTGGTTAGACGCGGAGTTTACCTCCTGCGTCTAGGCCATTCCATAACGCGGCCTTCGCGTTATTGTATCGGCACGACGCGAAGTTAAGTGCCCGCGTCTGTGTTCTATCCTTGTTGGCGTGACGCGGAGTCCAGACTCGCGTCTGCGTTCCTCTCCTGTTAACACGACGCGAAGATAATACCCGCGTCTGTGTTTTCCTCGTTCTAACGCGACGCGGAGCCCACGACCGCGTCTGCGTTCTCCTCGTGGCCTGATTTAAACGCGGGTCTCGAACCCCGCGTTTGTGGCATCTTCACGACGCGACTCCCGCGTCTGTGATTCCTGCGTTTGCTAATCCCGCGACGCGACTCCTGCGTCTGCGACCCCCGCGTCTCACTCTCATAAGCCCGCATCTCCCTGTGACCCTTTCTCTCTCTAACTCTTTCTCTCTCCTCTTCAATTTCTCCTCATAAATATATATTATTTTATGACGTGTGCGCAAGTTCCCTGGATTCCAGACTTTTCGGCTTTCCGGTGATTTAGGCGAGTGTCCTCGCTCTCGCCTCCATTTGGGATTCCCCGCTTTGTCGGGTCGATATGTATTTTACTTCATGTTTTCATGTATTTTGTATTGGGCTGAGTCCCTGTAATTGTGTATGGCCGAGTGCCTATATCTGGACATGTATTGCTCTGTGACGAATGCTTGTACTAGGTTAGTTTCATTCTTGTACATATACTATGCCTGTGATGTATTCTACTGCTTCATACCATGTGTGGTTGATCCTTCAGCCTCCGGTCACTCACTATCTCGAAAGAGACGTGATTGGGACCGTCAGGTTTCTCTGGACCCTTCAGCCTCCGGTCCCTCACTGTCTCGAAAGAGGCGTGATTGGGATCGTCAGGTTTCTCAGCTCCGCCTGGTGAGCATGCTTAGCGCTCAGTGCTTTATTCACTAAATTCGTTTATGCGAGTTGCCGCCGGATTTTCTACTCGTATCTTGATCCGAGTATCCCGGTAAACTCGCAGAGCGCATTAGTGTCTAAACCCTGTTCGCTGCCTGTGCCTCCAGCTTGTTCAGCTCCGCCTGGTTATCATGATCAGCGTTCAGCGCTTTACCACTAGATTCGTCTAGGCGAGTTGCTGCCGGATTTACCGCTCGTACTTCAGTCGAGTCGTCCCGGTAACCTCGCCAGACGCTCCAGTGTTAAATACTGTTTGCTGTCTGTACTTCCAGCTTGCTCAGCTCCGCTTGGTTGTGCTCAGCTACTATTCTACCACCATGCCATTACTTCATACCTGTCCCTTACATGCTACTGTTTAACACATGTATATCACCTGGCAACTGATTTGTTATCACCTAACATCGGACATGCTACTACCTTGGCAAGACCCCTTGTTATGACATGACTTGCCACCGGACTAATATCAATCGCTTGACATGACTGGTTACCTGTCTAATATCTCCATCTTGTCATGCTATCACTTGACACCCGGCATGATATACTTGACTCTCATGATTATCACGATAACGGGAATGATGACCTGACATCTTGATAGTACAAACTGTACTTCTGTTACACATGTGATACATTATAGTACGAACCAGTACTCCCGATATACCTGTATTCCGATATTCCTGACTTGTTCTTGCTCATTCCCGGAATCTGATAATCATCTAATAAACCATAAAACTGGACAACTTGCATCGGTCGGGGGAAACTTGCGGCTATCAATATGTGTTCGTGTTTACAGTGGTATTAGGCATGTTGTGCAACTAAAACTTCCGGTCTGACCTGTGGGCCTCCAGGCGACCGAGGGAGTGCTGGCTCCCTCCTTCCTGGTACCATCATGATAAGGGCATACATAAGTCCCTCCTGTTAGCCTTGCGGCTGGTTCCGTCCACCAAGCAACGGAACAATCCTGGGCCGTGGTCCCGGGTATGTACGGGACCCACTATAAACATAGTTCGTTGATACCCCCGCTGGTTTCCAATAACAACCTTGCTTTACTCGGATATGGATCTATGTGTGCTGGGACGCTAGTTCACATAGCTAGATATCAGGGTAAGACGAGTAATAATAAAGTGTCAAGATAATAACCGGCTCTTTAAGTTGTAAGTAGAGGTATGTGGAATGGGACGCATACTGAAGCCTGCGACTTAAACGGCTATGAATCTGTGATATGCCTTACCATATTTGCTTGTCCTGGATTTTACTTCGGATTTTCGGCTTTATGAGTATTATAGTATTAACTGCTCATGCTCTGCTTTATCCCTTGTATCCACCTGCCTCCTGTTCATTATCTTATCATGCCCTGAGTACAGTCGGGTTGTATGTGCTTGGATTATGGTGACATGAGATAAAGGTATATAGATGAGGGTTTCCTTATTTGGATTATTCCTTCGACGTACTAGTCTTATGGAGCCGTGATCTAAAACCATACAATCAGATTTGCTCGTCCTCTGCTTTATTTGGTTTTATCGCTATACATGTGCTTATCCTTGCTCGCCACTTGGCTTTTGCTTCACCACTCGCCTGGGGAGTTTCATCTGACTCCCCTGGATCCTCATGTCCAGGTCATGGAGCTTGGAGCGTGTGGATTCTCCCAGTTGCTGATCAGAGCGGCGCAGCGGTAGCGTGGATCTCCAGCAGACCATCTGAAGCTTTATCCTTCCAGGCCCCCTTGTGTGCCTCTCGAGTTTTCCTTTTGTAAACTCGTGAGTGCCTGTGTACTGTTCATACGTGTACATCTCTTTGTAATCTCGCAATTGCGCATATCAGTGATGTAATATTCATGTAATATTGGATCACCTCTGGTGATAACTTTGTAATTGTACTCATGTGTTGGAATGTATAATGCACCACTTGCTTCCGTACTCTGATTCTTGCCTGTACTGATGCTTAGCGTATATACGTGAGGGTATTTCTGACCTGCGTATATACGTCACAGTAACGTCTCCGTACCCGCAGGATCGGGGCGTTACAGGTGGTATCAGAGCTTAGGCTCTCACCACCTCAGTACGTCCAGATGGCAAATTAATGGTAAAGAAATTTGCAACTGGAATGCATGAGTCCTGGTTATACACTCCAACTACAAGTACAGAGTTATCTATTTTTCTTGATCATCTTTCCTTTGATTCCTAATCCTTTCCATCCTTCCCCTGTTTTGGTTTTTCGAAGCCTTTATACCAACTTAAGATATGAATAGACTAGAGAGGTAGTGGCTGGTTCTAAATGAAGCTATGAGATGATCTCTTCGGCCAACTCTATGAGGCTCGGGTATTCTCTGGATTGATCTCGAACGGGTTATCTTTCAGAAGTCAATAGTCGGGATTCTCTATGGATATTCTACATTCACTGCTATATCTTTCAGAGTGATCGATGCCTGGTATTCGGAATTCTCAAGTATCGGTCTTCTTTATTATGCTCAGGACTATCAGGGTTTTCTTTATCTCCAGTATTCTGGCTCACTCTCAGAGCGACATTAAGTATACAGTACATCGGGAATTCTATTGCAAAGCTGTGGAATCAGTCAGTAATATTCGGCATCGTTAGGAGATTATACAGCCGGAAGTGCAGAAGATTTCTATATTCTGGTTATTGATCAGTCAACTTGAGGGCCCTACCTATAGTGCTTCATATCTTAATTGGTATAAATTCCACCTTTGTCCTCTTCGTGTTCAATTTACCCTTTATTGAAATTGCGAGGACGCAATTTTTTGTAAGGTGGATAGATTGTAACACCCCGCTCCCGGAATACGTACTTAGTTGCGTATTCAGATTTTTCGATCGTATTTTTCGATTTACTTCTTGTATTTGTTTTGTATTATGAATTATTTATATGAACGTTTTGTCTTGGATTGGATTCATGGACTCGGAGTCAGCCCTAGTCTGAACCGAGGCCCGATCCTAGGGTATTACTCGATTTGGTCATTCTGGTATTCCGATTTGACCGATTTCAATTTTAAACATCGTTTTCCAATATTTTAGATTTTCTATGATTTTCTAGAATTTTCCTGAATTAAATTGAAAATCTTCAAAAACCGGTGTCGACCAGTGCCGCTGACCGATTACCGGATTTTTAACTTGCAAATGGATTGGAATTTCAAGGAGTGTCTTTTTACACTATTTCTTAAAATCACATTTCCTATCTAAATACTTTTTCTGAGGATTTTATGAATTTATGAAAATTCCACCGGATTCGGTATCGGCCAGTATCGCTGGTTGATTCCAGATTTTTAGTTTACAATCGGGATTGAATTTATAAATTCTGCTTTCACTTTACTTCTTAAAATTATATTTTATTCTTTAATACATTTTCTGGGATTTTTCGGAATTTATCAAAATCCGGCCGACCCGGTGTAGACCGTATCGGCGGTTGACTTCCGGATTTTTAATTTGAAAACGAGATTTTATTTCTGAAAACCGATTTCATATTATTCCTCAGGATGACGTTTTCTACCTCCGGGTATTTTTGGGGATTTTTCTGGAACAGTCAATTTTTCGCG
This sequence comes from Agave tequilana, assembly GCA_038442645.1. Classification (NCBI taxonomy): domain Eukaryota; kingdom Viridiplantae; phylum Streptophyta; class Magnoliopsida; order Asparagales; family Asparagaceae; genus Agave; species Agave tequilana. The sequence goes on along the minus strand of JAVJIF010018132.1, from coordinate 69,467 downwards.
ACCATATTATAATATTATTATTTTATTCAATTCTTATCTTTCCTTCTCTTTCTTTCCTTTCTTTCTCCACCGACCCTGCAGCCCACTCCTCCCGTGGGCGACACCATCCCCCTCACCTACTCCCTTCCCATCAATCCCATCCCTCCATCATCACTCCTCTTTTTCTTTTTCTTTTTCTTTTTCTTCCTTCTCTTCCTCTCTTCTTTTCATTTCCTTTCTCCTTTTCTTCTCCATGGGAGAGGCCGACGCCTCCAACCGCCATCACCGCCGGCCTCCGGCCTTGTCGCCGGCGAGGGAGGTCCCCCTGACTCCGGCGGCCACCCCTGTGCTACCGCGCAGCCGGCGCTTCGCCGGCGGCCGCGGCTGTCCCGGCCAGGGGGCCGAAGCCCCCTGTGCGTGAGCAGGGTGAGGAGGGGGCAATAGCCCCCTTCTCCTGAATCTCTCTCTCTTCCTATTCTCACTCTCACTCTCTCCTGTTCTCACTCCCTCTCTTTCTCTCCCCTGGATTCTCTCTCTCTCTCTCCTGTTGACTCTCTCTCTCTCTTGTTGACTCTCTCTCTCTTTCTTTCTCTTCCTCTCTCCTATTTCCTTTCTCTCTCTCTCTCTTCCTGGTTCCTCTTCCTGTTCGTCTTCTCCATTTGGAAAATGACTCTTATCAGGGCCGGCCACTCCTTTTGGATTGGGGCCGTGCTCTTCTTCGTCGGCAAGACTCAAGGGCCGGCCACTCCTTTTGGATTGGGGCCGAGCTCTTCTTCGTCGGTAACATCTTCGATGATTATCCGGTAATCGTTTACGATTATTCCGGTAATCTGTAACGTGATGCTTACAGCGACAACACTTCCATCTTCATCATCATCCCCTCTACTAATTACCATCTTCACTTCCACCATTTACTGGTTTGGATTTGGAGTTGGGCCATCTCTGTGTCTCACCCTTTCCCTGTCTCCCTCACTTTTCCATCTGTTGCTGGTTAGACGCGGAGTTTACCTCCTGCGTCTAGGCCATTCCATAACGCGGCCTTCGCGTTATTGTATCGGCACGACGCGAAGTTAAGTGCCCGCGTCTGTGTTCTATCCTTGTTGGCGTGACGCGGAGTCCAGACTCGCGTCTGCGTTCCTCTCCTGTTAACACGACGCGGAGATAATACCCGCGTCTGTGTTTTCCTCGTTCTAACGCGATGCGGAGCCCACGACCGCGTCTGCGTTCTCCTCGTGGCCTGATTTAAACGCGGGTCTCGAACCCCGCGTTTGTGGCATCTTCGCGACGCGACTCCCGCGTATGTGATTCCTGCGTTTGCTAATCCCGCGACGCGACTCCTGCGTCTGCGACCCCCGCGTCTCACTCTCATAAGCCCGCATCTCCCTGTGACCCTTTCTCTCTCTAACTCTTTCTCTCTCCTCTTCACTTTCTCTCTCCTCATAAATATATATTATTTTATGACGTGTGCGCAAGTTCCCTAGATTCCAGACTTTTCGGCTTTCCGGTGATTTAGGCGAGTGTCCTCGCTCTCGCCTCCATTTGGGATTCCCCGCTTTGTCGGGTCGATATGTATTTTACTTCATGTTTTCATGTATTTTGTATTGGGCTGAGTCCCTGTAATTGTGTATGGCCGAGTGCCTATATCTGGACATGTATTGCTCTGTGACGAATGCTTGTACTAGGGTAGTTTCATTCTTATACATATACTATGCCTGTGATGTATTCTACTGCTTCATACCATGTGTGGTTGATCCTTCAGCCTCCGGTCACTCACTATCTCGAAAGAGACGTGATTGGGACCGTCAGGTTTCTCTGGACCCTTCAGCCTCCGGTCCCTCACTGTCTCGAAAGAGGCGTGATTGGGATCGTCAGGTTTCTCAGCTCCTCCTGGTGAGCATGCTTAGCGCTCAGTGCTTTATTCACTAAATTCGTTTATGCGAGTTGCTGCCGGATTTTCTACTCGTATCTTGATCCGAGTATCCCGGTAACCTCGCAGAGCGCATTAGTGTCTAAACCTTGTTCGCTGCCTGTGCCTCCAGCTTGTTCAGCTCCGCCTGGTTATCATGATCAGCGTTCAGCGCTTTACCACTAGATTCGTCTAGGCGAGTTGCTGCCGGATTTACCGCTCGTACTTCAGTCGAGTCGTCCCGGTAACCTCACCAGACGCTCCAGTGTTAAATACTGTTTGCTGTCTGTACTTCCAGCTTGCTCAGCTCCGCTTGGTTGTGCTCAGCTACTATTCTACCACCATGCCATTACTTCATACCTGTCCCTTACATGCTACTGTTTAACACATGTATATCACCTGACAACTGATTTGTTATCACCTAACATCGGACATGCTACTACCTTGGCAAGACCCCTTGTTATGACATGACTTGCCACCGGACTAATATCAATCGCTTGACATGACTGGTTACCTGTCTAATATCTCCATCTTGTCATGCTATCACTTGACACCCGGCATGATATACTTGACTCTCATGATTATCACGATAACGGGAATGATGACCTGACATCTTGATAGTACAAACTGTACTTCTGTTACACATGTGATACATTATAGTACGAACCAGTACTCCCGATATACCTGTATTCCTGATATTCCTGACTTGTTCTTGCTCATTCCCGGAATCTGATAATCATCTAATAAACCATAAAACTGGACAACTTGCATCGGGTCAGGGGAAACTTGCGGCTATCAATATGTGTTCGTGTTTACAGTGGTATTAGGCATGTTGTGCAACTAAAACTTCCGGTCTGACCTGTGGGCCTCCAGGCGACCGAGGGGAGTGCTGGCTCCCTCCTTCCTGGTACCATCATGATAAGGGCATACATAAGTCCCTCCTGTTAGCCTTGCGGCTGGTTCCGTCCACCAAGCAATGGAACAATCCTAGGCCGTGGTCCCGGGTATGTACGGGACCCACTGTAAACATAGTTCGTTGATACCCCCGCTGGTTTCCAATAACAACCTTGCTTTACTCGGATATGGATCTATGTGTGCTGGGACGCTAGTTCACATAGCTAGATATCAGGGTAAGACGAGTAATAATAAAGTGTCAAGATAATAACCGGCTCTTTAAGTTGTAAGTAGAGGTATGTGGAATGGGACGCATACTGAAGCCTGCGACTTAAACGGCTATGAATCTGTGATATGCCTTACCATATTTGCTTGTCCTGGATTTTACTCCGGATTTTCGGCTTTATGAGTATTATAGTATTAACTGCTCATGCTCTGCTTTATCCCTTGTATCCACCTGCCTCCTGTTCATTATCTTATCATGCCCTGAGTACAGTCGGGTTGTATGTGCTTAAATTATGGTGACATGAGATAAAGGTATATAGATGAGGGTTTCCTTGTTTGGATTATTCCTTCGACGTACTAGTCTTATGGAGCCGTGATCTGAAACCATACAATCAGATTTGCTCGTCCTCTGCTTTATTTGGTTTTATCGCTATACATGTGCTTATCCTTGCTCGCCACTTGGCTTTTGCTTCACCACTCGCCTGGGGAGTTTCATCTGACTCCCCTGGATCCTCATGTCCAGGTCATGGAGCTTGGAGCGTGTGGATTCTCCCAGTTGCTGATCAGAGCGGCGCAGCGGTAGCGTGGATCTCCAGCAGACCATCTGAAGCTCTATCCTTCCAGGCCCCCTTGTGTGCCTCTCGAGTTTCCTTTTGTAAACTCGTGAGTGCCTGTGTACTGTTCATACTTATACATCTCTTTGTAATCTCGCAATTGCGCATATCAGTGATGTAATATCATGTAATATTGGATCACCTCTGGTGATAACTTTGTAATTGTACTCATGTGTTGGAATGTATAATGCACCACTTGCTTCCGTACTCTGATTCTTGCCTGTACTGATGCTTAGCGTATATACGTGAGGGTATTTCTGACCTGCGTATATACGTCGCAGTAACGTCTCCGTACCCGCAGGATCGGGGCGTTACATTATCAATGGGACTTTCAAAAGTATGAAATTGGTCAAGTTTAATATGGTGATCAAAGGTTGGCGATTCAATTTCATTATGAATTGGCACACGATCCAATGTTGACTCGGGAAAAATATTGAAATCAGGGGAAGACACTGGAGTCATTATTGAATCAGGAAGTAGAATTGAATCATTAAGTTGAGATTCAGGATCATATTCATTCTCAAGTTCTATCAGGAAATGAATAACTTGCCAAACTGTCAATGTCATTTTCAAAATTTGGAGTCTAGGCAAGTTCAAATGATTGTACTGAAATAGAATTTTGTTTTTCAAAACAAGATGACTCTTCGGCTCTAACAGAATGGTTAGCGACATCAGAAATGATCAAACGGTGAGAATGGAGAGTTTGACCATTAGATCTATGTCATGATTATGAGCAATTTTAGCCTGAGTCATGGGTTCAAGTATCTTTTCATAGTCGATTGGTTTATCATTTTGTTATGATAGGACTTGAAAAGATGAAGTGTTGTTGTGAAATTCGTGGTGAAATTGTGAGTCCATCAGATTCTGTGATTGTTGCTTAGACTCACGCATAATCATTTCCAAGATTGAAGGTTTTCTATTTTGTGATTGTTGCTTGGACTCACGCATACTCATTTCCATCATTTCTAAGATTGATAGTTTTCTATTTTGAACTGGTGGTTGTGAGTATGAATCTTGAAAATATTATGGACAAGGTGGATAAGGAGGACAAGTTGGTTGAAAATTGGACTCGGGAAGGCGAATCTCTGTGAAGAGTTGAAATTGTTTTGAAATTATGGTCATAAGATTGGGGGCATGGGTTATATTCATTCGAATAAGACCACTCCGGCACACTAGGTTGGTTAAAGTTATGATATGCTGGGTTGGTAATATCTGAAAAAGAGGTAGGAGTGTAATATGGATTATCATTAAAATTGAAAGAATTATTGTTATAAGCCATATCAAACAAACAAAGAAAAACAAATAAGCAAACAAATAAAAAGAAAAAAATCTAATCTAAGTTAGGGTAAACCTGGACCTAGACGACTCCTAACTTTAGACTGTCTTTAGGAGGTATATTGCCTAAGTTAATCGACCAGGTAGGTGGTAAGATTGGTGGGAGGTTATCCGCCAAAAACGTTCCTTAATTAAGTAACCACCAACCTTCGGGCTTTCGGCCCTTAATCCCCTTCCTAGACACCGATTTGGTGAGAGTTAAGTTTGAACAACTTCCTTCTTCAGCCAATCTCCTAATGAGTCCGAGTTAACCTAAGGCCAGCGTCTAGGCAATTTTTATTTTAGGGTTAGGATTGTGAGTGTGGCGGAGATGATTTGTGGGCCAAGGAAGGTGATGAAATCCCCACCTTATCTTGTTTATGGGTTTTGCCTTTAAATTGATTTAGTGCACGTGTAAAGAAATAGACAAGTAGTCACTCAAAAGCAGTAAATCAGCCAAGGGTACTTCCTAGTCTATATGCAATGCGAACGTACCTTGTCTCCAGCACTCTTCAACAGAATTTTAAAAAAAATTAAATAGACACGTGCCTCTGATGCAAGAGTCTAATTTTTTGTATCAACTAATAGGTTACTGTTAACTAGTTAGCAGTATACAGGGTGATCACAGAGAAACTTATCAGAGCAATAAACAGAAATTGCAATTTGCAGCAACCTGCAAAAAGTTCAGTCAGTAATTCGCTACTATAGTCGCGGATCCGCGGCTATTGCCACGTTTGCATGGCTAGATAGTAGGCTTTGCTACTCTGGCTTCTAGGGCAGAGGCACAGAGTTGCTATATGTCCTTAGCTGTAGATAATTTTCCTGTTATCAGATCCTACAAACAGAAAAAATAAATAAATAATTAGTTTTTTTTAGAGAATATCGTACCGTTCCCTCCCCGGTAACGGCGCCAAAATTTTGATTGAGAAAAAATAGATAAATAGTTTAAGGGTTAGAAGGATGTTATCTGGATGGATGCGTGTCTCTTTCTTCCACAATATATCCGCCGTAGCAAGGGCTTTGCGGATCGAATCCACAGGGAGAGATGCGATGGAAGCTTTTCGGAATGATTTTCTCTAAAAGTTAGCTTGGAAAAAAGGGATATTGATTGTAAGAAATAGTTTTAGAAGTATAGTTTACTTAATCATCTATCACAACCAAAGTATTATTCTAAAAGAATAAATATCATATTGAATAAATAATTATCTACACTAGGATTTTAATTGAGAATCAAGAAAGATGAATAACAATGTTGTAAACTCTAATTCATGTGCACTAATAAAAATCGAACTATAATTCATCCTAATTTCAAAGCATAGCATAAGAAAAGTCTACTTAAAATTATGCTATCAAAGTATTTAGATATGAACTACGAATAACCATTTAAGAAGTGCAACTTAAATTAGTTAAACTCAATTATTAATTTATCTTCAAGAAACCAATTTTAATCCTAGTGTTTTTAATAATAGATATCAATCAATTCATCTTTTAACTAAACTAGGGTTGATCCAGAGATTAGCAAACTATAAGTTTTAATTAGTTAAACATATATATTTTTTATTTTTATTTTTTATTATGAATAAGAAAAGTTGCATGAAAAATAAAAGAAGAAAAACAAATAAGCTAAAGCAGAAAAATAAATTAAATTGCAAAATAAGAAAAGTAAAAAGAATAAAGAACCTTTTTATTGGATGTCACCGGCCAATTACAAAGCTCTTCTCCTTCCTTCTATAATAATTTTCTTCTCCAAATAACAAAAACGAAATAATACAAGAAATTTGAAAAGAAAAGAGTATCTAAAAGAAACCCTAAATTTGAGCCTCTCAGAGCTGCCCTTTCTCTATTGCTATGCAGGATATTTATAGGAGAAATCTAGAGGGATAAGAATGAAGATAGGAGGAGCAAAATATTTCTGAATTTGAATTCTCCTTTTGTCTCCAAACTTGTTTTGACTTATCCGTAGAATTCAATTCTGTCCTGCAATTTGTTATCATATTGATCGCTGAATATATCTTATCTGCCAACTGAATTGGAAAGTTTGATCAACATAAGATTCGTAGTCCTTCAAGTCTTCTTTCTGGAACATCTTGAATCATCAAATTTGAGTTTCTATAGAGAAGGTTATGATTGAAATATTAAAGAGTGTCCAGTCTAAATCCGAATTAAATTCAGATTTTCTCTCCTTTATCTTCATCTTGTGGTGCAAGATGCCTAGTTCAAATAGAAGTCCATCTCTATCTTTAATTAGAATGATGATTCATCTTGTTCTATCTTTCTCTTCCTCTAGATTTGAATAGCAATTAGGAGTTTCACTTTATCCTTCTCTTTAGCAATTAGGAGTTCTATTTTTATCCTTCCTCTTCCTCCCCTAGATTTTAAATTAATAATTTAAAATCTAAGTTTAGAGTAATTTAGATAAGATAGAAGCTTCTAAATTACTATAATTAATTATGCATGTGGGTTTGTGGACTTTTTTGGGCTTTTGGGCTTTAATTGGGCTTCATTTATTTATTTTTTTATTAACTCAAAGCCTGCACACATTAAACAATAAAACATTAGTAGTAATGCTTAATAAAAGAATAAATAGGGAAATATGATGGTAAATGTGATGATAAATATGCACTTTTTACTGCCTATCAATTACCCTCCCTTAGCCCACAAACAATCTCCTCACTCACTAACCCAAGCCTAACTAAAACTGAGTAGACGTTGGCCCTAGGGACATCTCGGACTCAAATAGGAGACTGACCTAAGGGGAAGTTGATTTTAATTTGACTCTTGCCAAATCGGTGTCTAAGGTTGGGGATTGAGGGGCGAAACCCCGAAGACTGGTGGTTTGGCATAATTAGGCCCATTGCTTTAAGCACGGGTACCTCCCACCAATCTTGCCCCTACCTGACCGATTAACTTGTGGTCAGATTCAGCAATATACCTTCCGTGGACAGTCTAACCAGTTAGGAGTCATCTAGGTCTAAGGTTTATCCTAACTTAGGTTAATTTTTTATCTTTTTATTTGTTTGCTTATTTTTATTTTTCTTTGTTTGTGTTTGATATTTCCTATGTGATATGGCTTATAATAATAATTTTTTCAATTTTAATAGTAATCTATATTACACCCCGATCTCTTTTTCAGATATTACCAACCCTGCATATCATAATTTTAAGCAACCTAGTGTGCCGGATTGGTCTTATCCAAATCAATATAACCCATGCCCCATTCTTATGGCCATAATTTTCAAAATAATTTCAACTCTTCGCAGAGTCAATAGGGATTCACCTCCCCCGAGTTCAATTTTCAACCAACTTGTCCTTCTTATCCACCTTGTCCACTATATTTCCAAGATTAATCCTCAGTTCCACCAGTTTAAAGTAAAAAACCATCAATCTTGGAAATGAGTACACGTGAGTCTAAGCAACAATCCCAAAATCTGACGGACTCATAATTTCACCACAAATTCTAAAACAAAACTTCATCTTTTCAAGTCCATCACTACAAAAGGATGAACCAATCGACTATAAAAAGATGCTTGAGGCCATGACTCAGGCTCAAATCGCTCGTAATCATGACATAGATATAATGGTCCAAACTTTCCATTCTCACCGTTTGACCATTTCTGATGTCGCTAACCATTCTGTTAGAGCCGAAGAATCATGTTATTTTGGAAAACAAGATTTCATTTCAGCACACCCACTTGAACTTGCCCAAACCCCAAATTTTGAAAACGAAATTGACATTTTGGCAAGTTATCCCTTTCCTGAAATTCAATTGAGTATGAAATATGATCTTGAACCTAAACTTTGTAATTCAATTCTACTCCCTGATTTAATAATGACTCCAGTGTCTTCATCTAATTTCAATCTTTTTCCTGAGTCAACATTGGATCCTGTGCCAATTTATCATGAAATGGAATCGCCAATCTTTGTTGGCCCAGAGGCCTTCCACTCTAGTTTTGATGATGATTCACTCATGTAGTTCTAGTTTACTAATAATCTTGTGATGCTTAGTTTCAAATATTTAACCAAGATATTAGTAGGTGATTAGCTTCAACAAAGGTGTTTTGGAGCTTCACATGGTGATTCAAGAGCCTGAGCGTCAAAGTTCATATCTAGCACTCGTTGGAGTCAAGCTCGGTGGATCACGTTTAGATCGAGTCGACTTGGAGACGGCGCTCTACAAGAAAATCTTGATTTGTTTTAGAATAGTTAGTTTAGATCCATTGTTAAAGATTAGATAGTGTGATATGCTTAAGTTCACAACACACACACACACACACACACACACTTGTTTAAAGTTTCATGTTTATTGGTTTTCAGTTTTTAGTTTAACCGATTTTGGTTTTCATGAATAGATCGAATCAAAACAAGTTTACATGGTTTAATGTATATTAGATTTGTTCTATATACATCTATGCTTCAACTATTTAAACGAACTTAGTTTGATAGTCTATTTCATGAGTTTGGAGTTTTGGTATTTTAACAAAACTTATTTTCGGATTTAATGTCAAAACATTGATATATATCTTTATATGTATATTGAATTATATCCATATACTATATGCCTCAAAGTTGTTTCATATCATGTTTTTGTATTTGCAAGTGTTTTGGACAAAACAATTTTTCATTTCAAAAATTCAAGTTTTGGAAAATACGGATTTTGGTTTTCGGCAAAATTTCTAAGTTACAAAAATAGTTCAAAATGTTCGTAACATGGTTTGATTTTACTCAAACATGTTTGTATATCAAAGTATTATACTGAAACTAATTTTGTAGATTTTTAGAGATTTTATGGGATTTTATTTAAGCTAAAAAGACCAGTTTTTAAATCTTATAAATTGCCCTGCCAGGCTCTGGCGGTCGACCGGGCCAAGAGTCGGTCGATCGGACCGGTCGAACGACGTGCACGAGGATGTGCACGTAGCCAGCCACTTAGGCCGGTCGACCGAGCGGTCGACCGACTGCAAGTGTCCCACTCTCAGGTGGGGGCGGTCGGCCGGGCGGTCGACTGTGAGCCTTGGCACGGTCGACCGAGCGGTCGACCGGCCAGAGAGCAACTGCTCTCTGGATCTGGCGCGGTCGACCGCGCGGTCGACCAGCAGGCTCAACGGTCAAAAATTTGACCGTTAGCCGGTCGATCGGCCGGTCGAGTAGAGGGCAATTTTGCCACTGCCAGCTACCAACGGGCAGATTTTGATTGGGCCTATTTAAACCCCAATCCTTGGCTGTTTTTTAAAAAGTTTTTAAGAGCCAAAATTTTGATCTTCTCTAGTGTTTTTATACAAGTTTTAAAAAGAGTTTTTAGTGCCAAAAGATCAATCTTTATTTGCTTTAAAAGGTTGGAAAAATCAAAGAAAATTGGATATTTGGGATATTGGTTTTGATCTTCATTTCAATCTTATTCTAGTTGTTTTCCCAAGTATTTTTCTTTGTGTTTTTGTTTCCAAACTCTTTATTTTCCACACATGAGCTTATCTTGCTATCCTATCTATTAGGATCTTTGTTTTGTGGGAAAAGAATTGGTTTGTGGTTGTGGAAACCACCAAGTTGTAAACCCTCCTTATTTGTGATATCCCTCTTGTGTAGATGTTGATTGTTGGAGTGGTGGCTTTGTCCCCTATCCCTCTAGTGAGAGGTTGATTGGTTGTTTGGCTTTGTGTCCATCCCTCAAGTGTGAGGTGATTGTGTTTGAGTGGCTTTGTGCCTAACCTCTAAGTGTAGAGGTTGTGTTGTATTTGAAAGAGGAGTTGTGTACTCCCAGTTATTGTATTGCCCCAAATTTTCATTGGAGGGTTCCCTGTGTGGGAAGTCCTGTGATGACAAGTTAGTGGAAATCCTTCTGTGTGAAGGTGGGGATGTAGATCTGGGTGCTCGAACCTCGAAACAAATCTCGGTGTTTGCGTTTGATCCATTGACTCTAACTCTCTCTTTTATATTGTGCCTTGCATTGATTCATATAGTCATATCATACTTATATGCTTGGTTGTGATTGTTTGTGTGCCTCACTTATGTTTAACCACGAGAGCTTCATATAGCACCTCAACTCTTTTTCAGAGGAATCAAGAGGAGTTAGTCCAGAGCACTTCACCGGGAATTCAGCTACACTCGTTGGTTACATTAAGTGTGTTGCAATTAAGTTTTAATTTCCGCATTTTATTCATTAGATTAGCCGTATACCTATTCACCCCCCTCTAGGTGTACTTACAATCTTTTGTGATCATCATATTGAACTTGACCAATTTCATACTTTTGAAAGTCCCATTGACAAATTGGCAAGTTTTCATTTTTATGAAATTGAACTTAATAAGAAATGTGACCTAGATTCTCAAATTTGTGATCCAGTTCAAATTTCTGAATCAATATTGACTCCTGTTTTGTTACCCAACTTGAGTAATATTTTAGAGTCAGTTTTGATTCCCAAATCTATCATTCTTGAACTTGAATTACCAATGTTAAGTCACATTCCGTTGTTGGAAAATGAATGTGGACTTGAGTTTTAACTTTTTAATTTGGGCCCACTTCCTGAACCAATCTCGACTCCTGAACCTTTACTTGACTTAAGTCACTTTTTTGAGTCGGTATTAGTTCTCATACTTCCTAAGTCCAAGTCAATCATTCCATATTTTCATACTCTATTTTGGGACATGGGTGTTGATAAAATTGAGTCCGAATTATTTGTGAAATTTGAAATTAGATAAGGTAAAATTCTTAATAAAGATCATTTATATATATATATATATATATATCATTTTAGTGGGTTATATTAGAGAGGTTTTTGGTAGATTCCTCCGAACTCCACGCAAATTAGATTGGGCCGAATTTCGTGGACCAATCAGACCACCACCGGAACCACAACCTTAAGGTAATATTTTCCTTCCCTTTCTTCTTTTTCATGCATCTATGCATTAATTCATACATTGAGGACAATGCATGAGATAGGTGTGAGGGAGGGTCTAACATAACTTAGGCTTTCCTTTTTATTAAAAAAAATTAAAAAATAAATAATTAAAAAATTAACATTTTCTTTACTTTTAAAAAACTTTTTGAAAATAGAAACAACATTTTGACATTTTTTTTGTAAGAAATTAAGTCAATTTTAAGGAATAGGAGAATCATACATAGAATTTCTTATACTTGATCAAAATAAGATTATTTGTTTGATTTTTAGGGTTAGGAAGATAATTTGCCAAAGTAATTTAGTCTTGATCTTTGCCTTGATCAAATATGCGCACTTTATACACTTGCACACTTAGGGTTCAAAAACAAAGATTATTATGCCTTATTTTAAAAAAAGAAAAGAAAAGAAAGAAATGAAAAATAAAAAATATATATCTATATATATAAAATCCACTGATTAAGCTGGGAATTTGTGCCTCATAAAGCATAAGTATTCAAGCCTAAAGGTGGTTCATATAATAAAATCCTTAGTTTTGTGACCTTATTTGCTCGAGTCTGAAAAGTCACCTAGAGGGGGGGTGAATAGGTGACAATGCTAATCAAGGGGCAAATTAAAAATTTAAAGCTACAACAATCACAAGATGAATGCAAGCAAGTAAGTATGACAATGAATATGATGAGCAAGTAATAAGTGCAAGCAAAATAGAGTAAGGATTGCAAGAATGTAAACCAATCGCAAACACAAGGATATGTTATCGAGGTTCGAGCACCCAGCTCTACTCCCCGCCTTCCCCAGAAGGATTCTAGCTACTTCCACTATCACAAAGAACAATTACAATGGAGTACCCAACTCCTACAATCTCAAGAACAAGTAATTTCCTTGGTAGTCAAAAGACCACAAACTCTCTCTTTCAAATATCTCTTCCCTTACAAAGGTCCTTAGAGAATATTGAGTAGGAATGAAGCTCTTTTGTGTGTAAGGAAAAGAAATTGAAATCAGAGAAAAACTTTTGAAAACCCTTCAGAAATTGAGAGAATTTAGCTCAAAAACAAGAACTTTTAAAGCCTTAAACTTTTGAATTTTTAGCAATAATTGTTGTTGTAACCAATCTCTCCCCAAACACCCCTATTTATAGGAGAGGGCTAGGGTTTAGGGATAAAACATATTTACTGATGTTTAGGAGGTAATTAGTTCAAAATATATCCTTAAACGAATTTTTAAACACAAAAGAAAAAATAACCAGCACTTAAAAAATCTGCCCGTTACTGTTCAACGGCTACATCGGTCGACCGGGCCGGTCGACCGGTAGTACAAAATTCCGACCGTTACAGGCTATCGGTCGACCGACCCGGTCGACTGATACAAACTGTGACTCAAAAATAAATATCGGTCGACTGCCCCGGTCGACCGACAGACATGCACACGGATACGTGCATTCTGCCAGGACCTCGGTCGACTGGTCCGGTCGACCGGACCAGCCTGACATAGACTCGGTCGACTGTCGGTAGACTGCCGGTCGACCGGATCAGGTCAGAAAACGAAATAAAGACAGAATTTTGAGAAGAAAAAATATTTTAACAAAACTATTTTAAACAGGAATTCAGTATGTAACATAAAAAGAAATTTGTAGAAGAAAGATTTTGTACTAAAATATTTTTGTATATTTTATAGGAAATAAATTAAGAAATAGTATATGCGCAAAAACGTGTGTGATTGAGCTTCAAACCTAATCTCTATTCTTTAACAAGCTATAAAACTAAAAATACAAAACCTAAGGACCTCTGAGTAATCTTCACGTCTTTGAGCCATCCAATGCCTTGCTAGTGCCTTCTCTTCTATGATCCTTCCTTGATGAGCAAATTGCCTTCCTTGCTTTGTGGAACTTAGAATTTCTTGCAATAGCTAAGAGAATGGTCCCTAAACATGGTACAAGACCTGAAACTCATCTTAGCAAACTTGTTAGTACCAAATAGCACTAATTTGGTTTGTCATCATCAAAACACAAAACAATTGGAGAGTGTAACCTCTTGGGCCAACAATCTCCCCCTTTTTGATGATGACAAAACAAATAGGCTATTAACAAGAATATAGGGTAGGAGAAAACTCCCCCTCAAATTGTGCTATACATAAAACACAAGAATATGCTCTAGATACCAATAATTGAAATGATGCACCAATTATTGATACCAATTAAAACAGATATATAAAACACAAAAATTGCTCTTGATACCAAAAATACCAAAAACAACTAAAACACAAAAATTCATAAAAACAAAACATATAAATTCATATGGAACCAAGACCAAATGAACTTATTTTTGTCCATGTAAACTTATTCTCCCCCTTTTTGTCATACATCAAAAAGGGTTATGAAAAACATGTTTATTCAATAATACAAACATTAAGTTCTCCACAAATAAACGAAAATCTAGCAAAATCAAGAGGTTTAGTGAAAATATCGGCTAGTTGTAAATCCGTGGAAACATAATCAATATCTATATCACCTTTCTCAAAATGATCTCTAAGAAAGTGATATCTAATCTCAATGTGCTTGGTCTTACTATGTTGATTTGCATTTTTGGTCATGTGTATAGTACTAGTATTATCACAAAATATTTTTATATGATCAAAGTGCAAATCAAAATCAAGGAGAGTATGTTTCATCCAAAGGACTTGTGCACAACAAGCCCCCGCGGCAACATACTCCGCCTCGGCGGTTGAGAGAGCTACGGAATTTTGTTTCCTAGAGGACCATGAAACAAGACAATTACCAAGAAATTGACATGTCCCACTAGTACTCTTTCTATCTACTCTACAACCCGCATAGTCGGCATCCGAATAACTAGTCATTGAAAAATCTATAGTTTTCGGATACCAAAGACCCATTCCAATAGTGCCCTTAATATAACGAATAATGCGTTTTACCGCAATAAGATGAGACTCTTTAGGACACGATTGAAATCTAGCACAAAGACACACACTAAACATGATATCCGGCCTACTTGCCGTTAAATATAAAAGACTTCCTATCATGCTTCTATATAATTTAATATCAACATTTTTACCTTGTTCGTCCTTATCAAGCTTGGTTGTAGTTGCCATTGGAGTGTTGCAAGCCTTTGATCCTTCAAGCCCAAACTTCTTTACTAGCTCCTTTGCGTACTTGGCTTGGTTAATGAAGGTTCCGTCTTGCAATTGCTTGATTTGGAGTCCAAGGAAGAAATTGAGCTCACCCATGGAAGACATTTCAAATTCTAGTTGCATTACCTTCTCAAAATCCTTGCATAAAAGCTCATTAGTAGATCCAAAAATTATATCATCAACATAAATTTGCACAATTAAAATATCATTATTAACATGCTTAGTAAAAAGAGTTGTGTCTACTTTGCCTTTAATAAAATCATTTGAAATGAGAAAACTAGAAAGCCCTTCATACCAAGCTCTTGGAGCTTGTTTCAATCCATACAAAGCTTTATCAAGTTTAAAAACAAAATCGGGATGAACATGATCAACAAAATCGGGAGGTTGAGCAACATAAACTTCTTCATTAATAAAACCATTCAAAAATGCACTTTTCACATCCATTTGAAAAAGTTTAAAATTTTTAAAGCATGCAAAAGCTAGTGTCATCCGTATGGCTTCAAGCCGTGCTACGGGTGCAAAGGTCTCCTCAAAGTCAATTCCCTCAACTTGAGTGTAACCTTGGGCCACTAACCTAGCTTTATTCCTAATGACATTTCCGGACTCATCCATCTTGTTTCTAAAGATCCACTTAGTACCAATTATTGGTCTATCGTGGGGCTTAGGAACAAGGTGCCAAACTTGGTTGCGCTCAAATTGATTGAGTTCCTCTTGCATGGCAAGCAACCAATATGGGTCCGTCTCGGCTTCGAGAATGCCTTTGGGTTCAAAATGAGAAATGAAAGCAAAGTTACCACATAGGTCATGGAGTTTGGAGCGCGTTGTGACTCCTTTAGATGCATCACCCAAGATGAGCTCCTTAGGATGATTTGTAGCGTATCTCCAAGCTTTAGGAAGCGGTTGAGTGCTTTCCTCCTTATCCTCTTGAACTTCACCAATAGGATCTAGCTTTTCTTCTTGAGCGGGTGAGTCCTTCAAGGATAGTCTCTCCATGTCTTCACCTAATGGTTCAAACTCTACAACATTCTCAACAAACACATTAGATTCTTCAAACTTAACATGCATGGATTCTTCAATGGTTTGAGAAGATCTAATGAAAACTCTATATGCTTTGCTAGTAGAGGAATATCCAACAAAGATAGCCTCATAAGCCTTAGCATCAAATTTACCCAAATTATCCTTAGTATTCAAAACAAAACACTTGCATCCAAAAACTTTAAAATATGCAACATTAGGTTTTCTAGAATGATACATTTCAAAAGAAGTTTTTGAAGAATTTTTGCATAAATAAATACGATTCGATATATAGCATGCAGTGTTTACGGCCTCGGCCCATAAATATTGAGGGAGGTCATATTCACTTATCATTGTCCTAGCCATCTCTTGAAGTGTTCTATTTTTCCTTTCTACAACTCCATTTTGTTGTGGAGTTCTAGGACAAGACGTTTCATGCTTAATTCCCTTTTCATCACAATAGGTCATGAAGAGTTGGTTAATAAACTCACCACCTCTATCACTCCTTATTCTCAAAATCGGAAAACCCTTTTCTTTTTCAACTCTTTTTCGAAAAATCTTAAAATAAGAAAAAGTTTGATCTTTATTTTGCAAAAAGAAAACCCAAGTAAAACGGGAGAAATCATCAACCAAAACAAATGCAAATCTACTTCCATTTAAACTCTTAGTTTTAGTTGGTCCAAAAAGATCCATATGAATTAATTCTAAAGGCCTAGTTGACATGATATCCTTGATTGGTTTAAAAGAAGACTTGGTTTGTTTCCCAAGTTGGCACACACTACAAATGCGGTCTTTCTCAAAAGTCAAGTAAGGTATACCCTTCACCAATTCCTTTGAATTAATCCTAGAGATATGGTCAAAAGATGCATGTCCTAATCTTCTATGCCAAAGCCAAGAATTTTCATCAAAAGCATTCAAGCATTTAGTAGAACAATCTAAATTAAGCATGTCAATAATATAAACATTATTATCACGAAAACCGGTGAGAATACAAATATCGGATTTAACATCAAAAATCTTGCAAGAAGAATCATCAAATACAACTTTAAGTCCACGATCACAAAGTTGACTAATGCTAAGCAAATTATGTTTTAAACCATCTACTAAAACAACATTCTCAATAATAGGAGATGCACCAATTTGAATGTTACCTATACCGATGATAGTTCCTTTGGAGTCATCCCCGAAGGTGACGGTGCCACCTTCCATGTACCTTGATAGGGTTGTGAAGTTATTGATGTCCCATGTCATGTGTCTTGAACAACCACTATCAAGGTACCACCGCTCCCTACGTCTTGGAGCTTTGGTGTGTACCTACATCAAACAATTTAAGACTTGATTTTGGTACCCACATTTTCTTGGGTCCTCTAGGGTTAGTGTCATGAACCCAAACATGATTATTTGTTCTATTTAGTTGATCATGGCAAAACTTAGCTAAATCTCCATTTTTACCACAATATGTGCATCTATATACTCTACCATATTTAAAAGCATAATGAGTGTGTGATTTGTGAGCATGGGCATTGTGAGCATGAACATGAGATGTGTTAGGTGTAGTGTGAGCATGAGGAATCTTAGCATGAGATGTGTGCTTTTTAGAAAATTTTTCTTCAAGTTTCTTAGTATTAAAAGCACAATCTTTTAAAACTTTTTCAAAATCATTCATTTTGGATTTAAAAGAAGAAATTTCTTTTTCATCAATAATAGGAGATTTTGCCTTACAAGAACTCTTGTAGGCACAAAATTCTTTTTGCATGGAAATGAAATTAGAAGAAATATCATCTTTTTCTTTAGAAACAATGGCAAGTTGATTTTTAAGAAAAGCAACTTCTTTTTGTAATTTTAAGCATTCAAGTTTCTTATTATCATAAGTTTCAGAAAGTTCTACAAAGGCATGTACTAGAACTTCCTTACTTAGTTCATCATCTTCATCATCAAGGGATTGAGGGGTTACCTTGGGTGTGTTTGCCATGAAACACATATTAGCTTGATCCACCTCCTCTTCGGACTCGCTTTTCGAATCCCATGTTGCTTTGTAGGCTTTCTTCTCCTCCGGCTTCTTTGGCTTGAAGGAGGAAGTCATCTTCTTCTTGAACTCCGGACAATCCGCCATGATATGTCCGGGTTTGCGGCAATTGTAGCATATGATCTTCCGCTCCTCTTTGCCTTCGAATTTTCTCCGAAAGTTGAACTTGTTCTTTCGGTACAACCTCTTGACATTCCGCACAAGTAGAGTTAGCTCCTCATCTTCTTCTTCGTCTTCATCATCGTCATCATTGGTGGATGAAGTCTTAAAGGCAATGGATTTCTTCTTTGAAGTAGTTGCCTCATCTCTTGCTTTCTTCTCCATCTCATGGGTCTTTAGGTTCCCAATGAGACTAATGATGTCCATCTCGTCCTTGTCGTTCAACTCCTTTAAGGTGGTGGCCTTGATCTCCCAAGATGGTGGAAGAGCCCGTATCACTTTGCGCACCTTTTGATCATTGGAGATGACGTCACCTAATGAAGAAAGACCATTTGTAATTTTAGTGAAACGAGTAATCATACAATCAATGGATTCATCATCAAGCATTTTAAATGATTCATATTGAGACCTCAAGAGATCTATCTTAGCTCTCTTGACTTGTGAAGTCCCTTCATGTGTGACCAACAAGTGTTGCCAAATCTCATAGGCGGATTGGCAATGAATTACCCGTGTAAGGTCATCCTCATTCAAGGCGGTTAATAGGGAGTTTGGGCTTTGGAGTTAGCCTCATATTCTCTAAAGTTGAAGTCGGTCCAAGTGCTCTCATCACTATCGGGTGCTACATAGGGTTTGGTCAAAGACTTAGCCACTAAACTACCTAGTGATTGCAAAAAGATAGTCATCCTAACCTTCCAAATAGGGAAGTTGAGTCCATCAAATTTAGGTGGGGTTTTAATGTTGTCGGCCATGTTTACTAGTGTATGAATGGATGAATGAAAATGTTGATTAGCAATATTTTAAGGATCTCTCTATGGATGTTAAGCCAAACCTAGAGTCCAAGCTCTGATACCAATTGAAAAGTCACCTAGAGGGGGGTGAATAGGTTACAATGCTAATCAAGGGGCAAATTAAAAATTTAAAGCTACAACAATCACAAGATGAATGCAAGCAAGTAAGTATGACAATGAATATGATGAGCAAGTAATAAGTGCAAGCAAAATAGAGTAAGGATTGCAAGAATGTAAACCAATCGCAAACACAAGGATATGTTATCGAGGTTCGAGCACCCAGCTCTACTCCCCGCCTTCCCCAGAAGGATTCTAGCTACTTCCACTATCACAAAGAACAATTACAATGGAGTACCCAACTCCTACAATCTCAAGAACAAGTAATTTCCTTGGTAGTCAAAAGACCACAAACTCTCTCTTTCAAATATCTCTTCCCTTACAAAGGTCCTTAGAGAATATTGAGTAGGAATGAAGCTCTTTTGTGTGTAAGGAAAAGAAATTGAAATCAGAGAAAAACTTTTGAAAACCCTTCAGAAATTGAGAGAATTTAGCTCAAAAAACAAGAACTTTGAAAGCCTTAAACTTTTGAATTTTTAGCAATAATTGTTGTTGTAACCAATCTCTCCCCAAACACCCCTATTTATAGGAGAGGGCTAGGGTTTAGGGATAAAACATATTTACTGATGTTTAGGAGGTAATTAGATCAAAATATATCCTTAAACGAATTTTTAAACACAAAAGACAAAAATAACCAGCACTTAAAAAATCTGCCCGTTACTGTTCAACGGCTACATCGGTCGACCGGGCCGGTCGACCGGTAGTACAAAATTCCGACCGTTACAGGCTATCGGTCGACCGACCCGGTCGACTGATACAAACTGTGACTCAAAAATAAATATCGGTCGACTGCCCCGGTCGACCGACAGACATGCACACGGATACGTGCATTCTGCCAGGACCTCGGTCGACTGGTCCGGTCGACCGGACCAGCCTGACATAGACTCGGTCGACTGTCGGTAGACTGCCGGTCGACCGGATCAGGTCAGAAAACGAAATAAAGACAGAATTTTGAGAAGAAAAATATTTTTAACAAAACTATTTTAAACAGGAATTCAGTATGTAACATAAAAAGAAATTTGTAGAAGAAAGATTTTGTACTAAAATATTTTTGTATATTTTATAGGAAATAAATTAAGAAATAGTATAGCGCAAAAACGTGTGTGATTGAGCTTCAAACCTAATCTCTATTCTTTAACAAGTTATAAAACTAAAAATACAAAACCTAAGGACCTCTGAGCAATCTTCACGTCTTTGAGCCATCCAATGCCTTGCTAGTGCCTTCTCTTCTATGATCCTTCCTTGATGAGCAAATTGCCTTCCTTACTTTGTGGAACTTAGAATTTCTTGCAATAGCTAAGCGAATGGTCTCTAAACATGGTACAAGACCTGAAACTCATCTTAGCAAACTTGTTAGTACCAAATAGCACTAATTTGGTTTGTCATCATCAAAACACAAAACAATTGGAGAGTGTAACCTCTTGGGCCAACAGAGTCCTTAAATTCTTGGGGTATTTTCTCACCCGGTGCTCTAAGACCATTTGGTTTGGAAGTCACCAGTTAAAAGCACATTACATGAGCAGACTAGAAAACCTAATAGAACTAAGAAATAATACCACCAAAAATAAATAAATAAATAAGGCATAAGAGTTAGAGTTAAAGAACCCTTAGTCAAAATTTTCACAGTCACGAAGGTGCATAGGGTAAAGTAATAGACTAAATGAGAAGTACAATTTGACTCCTTACTTTGATTGATAACAAATATTTGAATAGAGACTAAGTTTAGGAATGACAAATTCGATATTCCTATAACTTATAGATTAAATCTTACAATAATATTTCAAATATTTTAATCTTTCAAATTGCTTTTCGAAAATACTAACTCTTTGTTTCTCTTTCTTTAAGGATTTTTGTTGGTGCAATCTACTAAAAACCTCACGAGATAAAACTCGTCATCTAGAGGTAACCTAGAGGTTTAACAGCTTGTTGTACATGCTCAGTGCAATCGCGTGACCTGCGAAAGTGGTCTAATAATCTTTAGTTTAATTTTGTTGTTTTGCTCGAGGACGAGCAAAAGATAGGTATGGGGGTGTGATCTGTCGCTGATATTGCATAACTATTATCATATTCCCATACATATTATAAAATAAGCCCTACTTTTAATCTTATTTATTGTTTAATTTATATATAGGCCTATTGCTAAAGGAGAGGGAAGAGAAAATCCCAAATGCTCATCAAAATTCTGATTTAATTCAGAATTAATTCGAAATCGGAAGATCAGGGCACATCAGGGCGAATTAGAAAGATAAAGTCGGTTGAAAATCAGTTACGTCAAATCATCACAAATCAATTGGTTAAAACCGAAGATAAAAGGAGGTTTCGTCAAATCCAGGACCCCAAACGACAAATTCAAAAGGAGATAACCTCATATCACGAAACCAGGCAAATCTACCCCTCGGCTGTGGCCGCCTGGCCACAGCAAGGCCACGGAAACGCAGCCCTAGCCGCGTTTCTGTGGCTTTGTTAGAGAGTTAAGGGGAGAGTTTGCTCCCCCTATCTTCGTACGCTCTCCTCTGTTGGGTTTTACATATAAATACTAAGTTTTCAGAGACCACAGGGAATGACCAAGCAGAGAGTAGAATTTACTCTAATTTCTAGTTTGTAACTTAGGTTTTTTCTTTTCTTTCATGTAATTTTTATTTTCTTTATATAACTGAGAAGAGAGGATACTTTCATGGAGGAATGAGAGCAAGCTTGTACTGAATATGATACTGGTGTAAGTGATCTTTTCTTCTATTGTTATTTGAATCGAATCGAAGTTTTTTTTCTTCTTTACTCTTGTTTTCGTTTACTTCCCTCTTCTGTGTTTGTGGATCCAAATAAAACCGATAGCCTCGAAGTTGCCTTGCCCTTGCAAGTGCCGTTGATGGCTTATGGTGATTGATATCCATTTCTTTGATACTGTACCTTGCCCCTTCAATTCATAGTGTAATGCGGGAATGGCCAAGATCCTATTTGTCATACTTCGCTCGCCTTCAAGCAAAGGTACATCATCGATGCGGATCAAAGGTAAGCAGGCGCCGAAGAGGTAAGTAACTTTTTTAGGTTTTAGTTTTCTTTTCTTTTAATTTTAGTGTAAATTACCAACACCATAATCTTCCAAATTTCTTTCAATCTTTTTCAATTTCTTTGTACATGTCCACTTTCATTTTTCTCCACCTTCTCTATCTACAACTTTCTTCCTAACTTAACTTTAACTCTTTTTCATTTTCTTTAAAGAACTAAAAGAAGATCTTTAACCATTCTTTGTAGCATAAAAGAGTACTTACTAAAAAAGCTTCAATCGCTAGTGCCTCCTTGTGGATCACCACCCGCATAGCCGCTTGCTATTGCGGTAGAATTGAGCACCTTGCACTACTATTTTAAAAGTTCTGAAATTCTATATTTTTGTTTGCAGGTAATTCCTCAATCACAATGCACTCATCATAAGTTTATATATAGAGGAGACGTTAAGTTGACTTCTCTTGCATATAGGCAATAAACATCAAAAACAAATTTTGAAAGCAAATTGAAATTATAATTTTCTATGATACCAATTTTAACACAAAACATGAATTCTAATTGGAAAACTAGAAATACCAATTGAAAGTATAAGCATAGATACCAATTTACAAAATAATATCGATACCAATCAAATTTAAAATGGAAACCCATGATACTAATTTTGAAATTCTAAAATAATTTTGAATGATAGATACCAATTGTAATAATTGTTTGCCCAAAGTTACAATCATCAAGTTCTAATTTTTATGATAACAAAACGTGTGTGGTTATTCAGTACTAATCAAGTTCAAGTGTTTAAGTATGTTTCAGGGTTCAAGAGGATTCAAGAAGTTTTTTCCTCAAAAGGAAGGTTTATAAATACTCAAGACTGTCCAAAAAGGGATTGAAGCTCAAACACGCCTGACGTCGCTATTGGAGAAGCCCACTTGAAGACTCTTGTTGCCGTATCGAGCCTTGTAAGAACATAATATGTTTAAAATGTAGATAAATTTGATGCTCAAGAAGTCACATACACAAAAATATACGTTTTCTGTAACGCCCCGAACCTGCGGGTATGGAGACGTTACTGCAACGTATATACGTAGGTCCGAAATACCCTCACGTATATACGCTAAGAATCAGTACAGGCAAGAAACAGAGTACGGAAGCAAGTGGTGCATTATACATTCCAACACATGAGTACAATTACAAAGTTATCACCAGAGGTGATCCAATATTACATGAATATTACATCACTGACATGCGCAATTGCGAGAATACAAAGAGGTGTACAAGTATGAACAGTACAATAGGTGGCTCAGAGTTACAATAAGAAAACTCTAGAGCTGAACAAGGGGGCCTGGAAGGATGGGGCTCTGGATGGTCTGCTGGAGATCCACGCTACCACTGCGCTACTCTAATCAGCAACTGAGAGAATCTACAAGTTCCAAGCTCTGACATGCTCCAAGTTCCACGACCTGGACATGAGGATCCAGAGGAGTCAGAACTCCCCAGGCGAGTGGTGAGGTAAAAGCCAGATGGCCTGCAAGGATAAGCACATGTGTATCGATAAAACCGAATCATAAATAAGCATTGAAAACCGTGTCGTGAGCATAAGCATGTATAGGCAGGTAGATATATAACAAGTGATATCAAGCAGGAAGTACTCATGGCATGGTAAGATAGGAGCAGTAGACTGATGGAATGGAACATGGGTAATAATACAGAGTATGAGTAGCTAATATGATAATAATCATAAAACCGAAAATCTGATGTAAAATCCGATGAAAGCATTCGTGGCAAATCACACAACGGTCATAACAGGAGTACATAACAGGCATAACATGAATCATAACAAGCATAACGGGAGTTCATAACAGGCATAACAGGATACATAGTTGGCATCTTTTTATTATTACTCGTCTGACCTATATATCTAAGTATGTGTCCTGGTGTACATCCCAACACACATACATCCATATATAAGCAAGCCGAGGTTCGTTACTGAAAGCTGATGAAGAACTGATAGCTCATACTTATAGTAGTTCCCGTCCGCCCGGGACACAGCCTTCTGGGGGCCTGAAATCCCCCTAACACGCATCTTCTGGGGGCCTGAAATCCCCCTAACACGAATCGTCAGTTTTGGTATTCCACTACTATAAGCAAGGCACCATACCGGCATTCATTACTTCCTCCCATTCCCCGTGCAAGTTATCCTTTGTAAAGAGTAGGAACATAACTGGTCATAACAAGAGATCAGGTACAGGCAGGAGATGGCCCTACAGATTCAAGAGGTGGCCCCCACAGATTCAAGAGGTGGCCCCCACCACGTGTGTGGTGTGGCACTTTGTTCCATGTGGCACTTTGCTCTGAGGGGAATGGATTCTAGAGGTGGCCCCCACAGATTCAAGAGGTGGCCCCCACCACTTGTGTGGTGTGGCACTTTGCTCCGTGTGGCACTTAGTTCCATTCAGGATCCGCCGGGAACTGGTAGTATAACATGAGTGAGTGTCAAGTAGTAGCATGACGGGTATCAGATGTTAACACATCATTTGTCAGGTGATACAAACAGGTGTTAATTAGTAGCATGTAAATGACAAGCATGAAGTAATGGTATGGCAAGTATTAACATATCAGGAAATACATGGCATGATGATAGAGTAGTAGCTGAGCATAACCAAGCGGAGCTAAGCGAGCTGGAAGTACAGACAGCAAACAGTATTTAACACTGGAGCGTCTGGCAAGGTTACCGGGACAACTCGGCTTAAAGTGCGAGTAAGAAATCCGACAGCATCCCGCCTAGACGAATCTAGTGGTAAAGTGCTGAGCGCTGATCATGATAACCAGGCGGAGCTGAGAGACCTGACGGTCCCAATCACTTCCTTTCGAGATAGTGAGAGACCGGAGGCTGAAGGACGGAGAGACCTGTCGGTCCCAATCACTTCCCTTTCGAGATAGTGAGAGACCGGAGGCTGAAGGACGGAGAGACCTGACGGTCCCAATCACTTCCCTTTCGAGATAGTGAGAGACCGGAGGCTGAAGGCTGAGGGACCAAGAACGCTCAAGGTTTAAGCGCACTCTCGGTGGTTACCAGCCATCCCAGGAGTGGGCAGAAACCAAGAGTTCAACGACCACGAAGGGTCGGCCACGCATAGTATAAAGCAGTAAAATACATATAAACATGGAATAAAATACATGTCGACCCGACAAGGCGGGGAAACCCAAATGGAGGCGAGAGCGAGGACACTCGCCTAAATCTCTGGAATAGCTGAAAACTCTGAAATCCATGGGACTCGCGTACGCGCCATAAATATAATAAGTGAAGAGGAGAGAGAAAGAGTTAGAGAGAGAAGAGAGAGGAAAACTAGAGAGAGAAGTATATGGAAGGAGAGAGTGCACAGGGAGATGCGGGTTTTGAGAGTGAGACGCGGGAGTCGCAGACGCGGGAGTCACAGACGCGGGAATCGCGTCGCAAAGGTGCCACAAACGCGGGGTTCGAGACCCGCGTTCAAGTCAGGACACGAGAAGAACGCGGACGTGGTCATAGGTTCCGCGTCGCGTTAGCATGAGAAGAACACAAACGCGGGCATTAGCTCCGCGTCGTGCAGACATGAATGGGACACAGACGCTGGCATGGACTCCGCGTTGCGTCGGTACAAGAACGCGAAGGCCGCGTTTAAATAGATGCCATGAACGCGAAGATCCGCGTTAAGACGTTGCCTGAACGCGGGGTGAGATCCACGTCAGCAATATACAGAGAGGAGGAGGGAGAGAGAAAGGGAAATGTGCTTGCTTTGGTGGTGGTGTTATTTGGTGGAGGAGTTGTATTTTGATGGAGTAATGAAAAAGAAGGTGAAGGAGGTGATGTTTGGAGGTTGAAGTAGTGGAGATGGAGGTGGTGTTGTGATGGTGAAAGTGATGGTGGAAGTGAAGATGGTGGTGGAAAATAGTAGAGGTGATGGTGATGTCAGTTGTTGTCGTTGTAATCGTCACCGTAATGATTACCGGAATAATCGCGAACGATTACCGGAATAATCATCGGAGATATTACCGACGAAGAAGAGCTCGGCCCCAATCCAAAGGTGGTGGCCGGCTCTTGATGTGGTGATGGGGTGGTGGTTTTGTGGAGGGTTTTGATGGTGGTGGTATTTTTGGAGAAGGTAAAGGAGAAGGTGAAGGCTTTGGTGGAGTTGTTGAAGTTGTGGTGCTTTAAATGGAGATGGAGGAGGAAGAAGATGAAGGTAGGAAGTTGGAGAAGTTGTCGTAGTTGTTGTTGTGGTGGAGATGAAGGAGGAGTTGGTGGTGGTTATGGTGTTGGTGAAGAGAAAATGAAGTGGAAAGGACAAGGAAAGGTTTATATAGGATTTGGAATTGTGAAGGAGATGTAAAAATGTTTTAGGGAGGGGGTTTTTTGTAAAAATGGAGAGGTGAGGTGGCTCTTTGGCCGGCCATGGTGATGGGAGAGGAGTTGGATATTTTGGAGAAGATATTTTTGGAGGAAGGAGATATTTTTGGAGGAAGAATGTAGAAGATAATGGAAAAATGGAGAAGTTTGGAGAATTTGGTGGAAGGAAAAGGAAGGAAAGAAAAAGGAAAAAGGAAAAGAAAATGAAAAGAGGAAGATATTTTCTTGTAAGAAAAAGGAAAAATAATTAGAGTGGCGGATTCCCGGGATTCAGTTGCGGATGCGGAAAACTTTCGGAAAAATACCGAAATCGTCCGAAAATCAAGTATCTCGGAACGACCCGCAAAAATTCTTAAAAATCAAGAATATTATTCTAAGAATCATGGTGAAATTCGTTTTAAGAAATTCTTTATAGTTTTTAAATTAAAAATCCTGTAATCGGCCGCCAATATCAGTCGACACCAAATCTGGCAGAAATCTGATAAATTCTGAAAATTCTCAAAAAATGAATTAAGATAGTAAATATTATTCTAAGCAAATATGGGAAAGAGGTTTCTCAAAATTTGACTCCATTTGTAAATTAAAAATCCAGGAATCGGTCAGCGGTGCTGGTCGACACCGGTTTTGAAGATTTTCATTTTAATTCAGGAAAATTCCAGAAAATCACAGAAAATCTAAAATATTGGAAAATGATGTTTGAAACTGAAATCGGTAAAATTTGAATACCAGAAAGACCAAGTTGAGTAAGACACTAGGATCGGGTCCCTGGTTCAGAGAAGAGCAGACTCTGAGTCCACGAATCCGGATCCAAGACAAAACGATCATATAAATAATTCATAATACAAAATAAATATAGGAAGTAAATCGAAAAATATGATCGAAAAATCTGAATACACAACTAAGTACGTATTCCGGGAGCGGGGTGTTACATTCCATCCACCTTACAAAAAATTGCGTCCTCGCAATTTCGATAAGGGGTAAAATGAACACAAAGGGGACATGGGTGGAATTTATACCATTCAAGATATGAAGTACTATAGGTAGGGCTCTCAAGTTGACGAAACAGTAATCAGAATATAGATATCTTCTGCACCTCTGGCTGTATAAGTTTTTGAACGGTACCAAATAATACTGATCTAATGTCGTTACTTTGCAATAGAGTTCCAGTTGTACTGCATACTTTATAGCCTTCGAGCATAAGCCAGAATATTGAAGATAAAGGAAACCCTGATAGTCCTGAGCATAATAAAGAAGACCGATAATACCAGGCATCAATCACTCTGAAAGATATAGCCGAGAATGTAGAATATCCGCAGAGAATTCCGACTACTGACTTCTGAAAGATAACCCGATTAGGATCAATCCTGAGAATACCCGAGCACCATAGAGTCAGACGAAGAGATCATATAATAGCTTTATTCAGAGCTAGCCACTACCTCTCTAGTATATCCATATCTTAAGTTGGTATAAAGGCTTCGAAAAACCAAAACAGGGAAAAGATGGAAGCAAGGAATCAAAGGAAGGATGATCAAGAAAGAATAGATAACTCTGTACTTGTAGTTGGATTGTATAACCAGGACTCATGCATTCCAGTTGCAAATTTCTTTACCATTAATTTGCAGTCTGGACGTACTAAGGATGTGAGAACCTAGGCTCTGATACCATCCTGTAACGCCCCGAACCTGCGGGTATCGAGACGTTATTTCAACGTATATACGCAGGTCCGAAATACCCTCACGTATATACGCTAAGCATCAGTACAGGCAAG
The DNA here is from genome assembly GCA_038442645.1 of Agave tequilana. Classification (NCBI taxonomy): domain Eukaryota; kingdom Viridiplantae; phylum Streptophyta; class Magnoliopsida; order Asparagales; family Asparagaceae; genus Agave; species Agave tequilana. Next base: position 41,243 of record JAVJIF010018132.1, on the reverse strand, counting down.
AATCAGAGTACGGAAGCAAGTGGTGCATTATACATTCCAACACATGAGTACAATTACAAAGTTATCACCAGAGGTGATCCAATATTACATGAATATTACATCACTAACATGCGCAATTGCGAGAATACAAAGAGGTGTACAAGTATGAACAGTACAATCGGTGGCTCAGAGTTACAATAAGAAAACTTTAGAGCTGAACAAGGGGGCCTGGAAGGATGGGGCTCTGGACGGTCTGCTGGAGATCCACGCTACCACTGCGCTACTCTGATCAGCAACTGAGAGAATCTACAAGTTCCAAGCTCTGACATGCTCCAAGTTCCAGGACCTGGACATGAGGATCCAGAGGAGTCAGAACTCCCCAGGCGAGTGGTGAGGCAAAAGCCAGATGGCGTGCAAGGATAAGCACATGTGTATCGATAAAATCGAATCATAAATAAGCATTGAAAACCGTGTCGTGAGCATAAGCATGTATAGGCAGGTAGATATATAACAAGTGATATCAAGCAGGAAGTACTCATGGCATGGTAAGATAGGAGCAGTAGACTGATGGAATGGAACATGGGTAATAATACAGAGTATGAGTAGCTAATATGATAATAATCATAAAACCGAAAATTCGATGTAAAATCCGATGAAAGCATTCGTGGCAAATCACACAACGGTCATAACAGGAGTACATAACAGGCATAACATGAATCATAACAAGCATAACGGGAGTTCATAACAGGCATAACAGGATACATAGTTGGCATCTTTTATTATTATTACTCGTCTGACCCATATATCTAGGTATGTGTCCTGGTGTACATCCCAACACACATACATCCATATATAAGCAAGCCGTGGTTCGTTACTGGAAGCTGATGAAGAACTGATAGCTCATACTTATAGTAGTTCCCGTCCGCCCGGGACACAGCCTTCTGGGGGCCTGAAATCCCCCTAACACGCATCTTCTGGGGGCCTGAAATCCCCCTAACACGAATCATCAGTTTTGGTATTCTACTACTATAAGCAAGGCACCATACCGGCATTCATCACTTCCTCCCATTCCCCGTGCAAGTTATCCTTTGTAAAGAGTAGGAACATAACTGGTCATAATAAGAGATCAGGTACAGGTGATTGAGGACGGGAAAGGTGTTGTATTGTGGAGTATAATTTGCACAGATATTAAATGACAGAGATAAGGTTTAGAATCAACCTTTTGATCAATTACTCCACATATGTATTCAATATGTTCAATGTACCCTTTCCTATCTCCATTATAGCATAGAGCTATACTGAGTCGATTCTCAGGGAGAGCTAGCGATAGAAGCGTTACGGTCCGTAGTGAAGAAAGTAAACGTGAATTCTTCTTTGCTTTAAAAGAATAAAACAATCATGGAAAAAGAATGAAAGAATGGATGGATATGTTCATGATGGAAAAGTGGAAAGAAATCAAAGAAGATTGGATTTGGACTAACAACTAAAAAGAAAGTGAACTTGAAGAAGCAAACCATGACTAGCTTACCTTACTACCTTGCCAAAGCTTACCAAACTCCGTGATAATGAATGCGTGCCTCACGTTGATTCATCGGCATGGATTTGTCTTGCGTGTTGATCTAATTACTTTCTCACCTTGATGACGGGTGGTTTAACCCATCGGAGAAGAGAAGACCATCCAACTTGCAAGATGAACTAAAGCAATCACCCATGAGTTAGTGAAGATGGCAAGGCTAGTGGTTAGCTAGTACATGGTAGAAAATTTAGCTACAAGCCATTAATGAAGAAAAGCAAAGCATGAAGTAAATTGCAAGAAAGTAAAGAAAGCAAGTAAAGAAAGCAATTAAACTAGAACCAAGCTCAAGTAGAGATGAAGAGAATGGATGAATCCTTGCATTGCTTCAAGTTGTCACTCCTTGATGTACAAGCTCTCTCTCTCTTACAACTCTCTCTTGCAATGATTTCTAGGGAAGAAGAAGATCATAGAGAGCTACAAAAATCCTAGAGAAAAACAAAATTACAAAGCTTTACACTAATCTCTCTCTCTTCTCTGTTCAGTCTTTGCTCGCAGGTCAGGTGCAGATATTTAAAGGCTGAGAGAGAAGCTTTGAGAGCCCTGGCCGTTGGCGCAAAATCCGGATCTCAACAGCCTCTACTTTGCCGCGTTTTGGCGGCAAACCTGCGGCAAAACGGATTCTGTTGAGCAACAGATTTCTGTTGCAGGTTGGTTGAGAGGTTGTTATCCACGTGGCCTTCTAGAATCTTCAATTGGTGCACGGATCTCTCTGGATTCTGATTTCAAATCTTGGGCTTTATTTTAATCTTAGATTTAATCACTTTAATTATTGCTAATTAAAGTGATTATTGGGCTATCTCTCCATTAGAGTGTGAACCTACAAATATATAGAGAAGATGAGTAAAAATCATATATTTATTTGCAATATGCATGGGGATTATGTGGTAAAATATGCAATATTGTGTATCAATCACACCCCCACACTTATTCTTTTGCTCGTCCCGAGCAAAACAAAGAAAAGAAAAACTATACTACAAATTTTATTACACCACTTTCGCAGGTGACGCGATTGCACTGAGCATGTGCAACAAGCCGTCAAACCTCTAGGTTACCCTAGAGGAGGAGTGTTGTCTCCTGAGGGTTTTCAGCGGATTACACCCACAAAATCCATAAAGAAAGAAGACAAATGTTAGTGTTTTGAAAATCCATTTTGAAAGAGAGACACGTTTTCGAACTATTTTGTAAAAATATAAGTGATCTTAGGTCATAAGTCCACCTATAATCATTCTTTCTTAAACTTAGTCTCTATGCAAGATCTTGTCTTCAATTAAGGTAAGAATTCAAAATTGGATTGAATACTTTATCTTTCAAAAAACCTAGATAATATGCACACCGTGTTCAGTGAAAATTTCTGGGATTTCAACTCCAACCATCAAGCCATTTATTTATTTATATATATATTTTTTTTTCTGCTTTTTTTTTTCTTCCCTTAGTTTAGGCTTTCTAGTTTACCCTTGTAGCGAGCCTTTAACCGATGACTCCCAAACCAGATGGTCTTAGGGCACCAGATGAGAAAACATCCCTCGGGTTTAAGGTCTCGAGTAAAAAAGGCCACAAAACTAAAGGGGATTATTTATTTCCTTTACCACCGTTAGGCGTGAATAATCATGCTTCTTGAGGCACAATTCTCCAGCTTAATAGGTGATGTTTTATTTATATATATTTTTTTTCTTTTTCTTCTTTTTTTTTATTTATATGGCATTTTTGGTCTTTGTCTCCATCCCAAGAAATGTGTAAGTGTAAAGTGCATATTATCTAAGGCAAAAAATTCAAGATAAAAAATATCTCACCAATTTTCTTACTTAGCCTATAATTTCAAACAAGATCTATTATTTCAACTAGGTTTAAGATGTCATAATTAAGGCTTTCTTAATTCCTAAGATACATCTTAATTTTCTTAAAAATAGATCTAAACTTTGTCTCTTATTTCAAAAAGTTTTTTTTTATTTTTTTATTTTTTATTTTTATTTCTAAAAGAAAAGGTAAAATCTAAAAGAAAGTGGAAATTCTATAACAAAAATAAAATCTAAAAGAAAATGGAAGACCTAAAAAGAAAAATAAAAATCCTAAAAAATAAAAAAAAAGCCTATAAAGAAAATAAAAAATCCTATGTTAGTACATACCCCCCCATACCTATCTCATGCATTGTCCTCAATGTATGCAAGATAAAAAAATAATGCATGAAATAGGTAAAAGGTAAGAAACTACCCCTCTGTCGTTTTGGACCCGTGGTGGTGCTAGGTCCAGCCGACTGTGATCTCCTCAGTGTCGCCTCAATGTTATCTAACCTAGAGGATTGCTCCTCTACCTTTTTCCTCAGTCTCACTTACCCCCTAAAATCTTCTTCATGCCCTTCCAGATGGAGGACATGAAGGCATGTGTATCATGTGGAGGGTCCTGCCTCCAAAACTCGGGTTCATCTTCTTCCTCAAAACTCTCCTCAGAGGAGGACTCTACCGGTACATCCTCAGGATGGACAGTAGGTGTCCAGACCGCATGCAAACAACTATTATACGAACTGGTAGGTCTCTCGGGTGCAACAAACACTCGGTCGAATGAATCAAAAACATCGTCTGGTAGGAAAGTCCTACATAGACGTGTAATCAAGATAGGATGGGAGTATTTGGCACCCCTAGTGCGTGAGGAATTGGCTATGAGTGCGTGGAAGATGACTTTATTCAAACAAACTGTGTGTTGACGAGTCATTAAATCATGTATAATTTGCAACACAGGTCTGTTGAATGTGGAGGTGTGGTCTAGCCCTAAAATATTGCGTTGGATCCAACGTCCAACGCAATGAACATTTCTAAACATGGTGCTAGCCTTCAGCCCACGATCCTGCTCAGTACAACGAACCCCCATAACAGTCATGTAATCTATAAGCGGGAGAGGCTCGCTGTGTTGTGTGATGGATGGGACAGTAGTGACTTCCTCAAGAAGAGGAAGCGTGACAAGTAGGTTTCCTGTGGGCATGTGTACAGTGAACTGGTACATGTGTGGATCAATCGATGCTTGATCAAGATGAGTGTAAAACATTGTCACCAGTTCGGGACAATAAAATGCATCGGTCTCAGTGTTGTCGTACACTAGCGAATACCAATTCCTTGCCCTAATTCTCTCTAAAAATACATGCCCATATCCATTCACATCACATAAAATCCGCCCAAAGTCTTTCTCAATAAAAATAGATGGTGCCATGATATGAATCAAGATCAAAAAGCAATAAAAAGGAAAGATTTGGAATTCGAACCGCCCCCGGAATTCGTGGGGGAAGAAATTTGATCTCTGCAGTGGGTACAGAAAAATCTGATGAAGATGTAGCACCAGATCGGAGAAAAACGCTGGAGATCGACTAGATCAGAAATTGGCGCTGCTCAGGAATCGTCAGAAAAGCCGCGGAAGCTCGGCTATTGCCGTGGAGTTGCGGCAGAGTAAAGAAATCTGAGGAGAGGAAAACTTGCAGTGGCGGCGCTGGAGAAGGTTTTTTGTAGATCTGAGATTATGTTTTCGTTTGAGGGAGGAAATGTGTGGAAGAGGGGCTATTTATAGAAGGGAAAGAACTTTAGAATCCCTCTTCTATCCCTAGGTTAAAAACGAATTTACCCTAGGGATTTGGAAGTTTTGAAAATAACTTTGACCCTAGGGACTTGGAAACCTAGGAATTTAGAAAGATTTTGAATTTAGAAAGTGTGGAAACTCCTTTAAGCATAAAAATCCCTCCTCATTTTTTTATTTTTTTATTTTTAATTATTTATTTCTAAAAAAAGTGTAAAAGAAAGAAAATCTAAAAACTCTAAGTTAGTAAACCCTCCCCCACACCTATTTCATACATTGTCCTAAATGCATCATGATACATGTATGCATGAAACAAAATAGAGAGGGAAGGAGAAAAATACCTTAAGGTGGTGGTTCCGGTGGTGGTCTGATTGGTCCACGAAACATGGCCCAATCAACTTTGCGTTGGGTTTTGAGGAACCCACCAGAAATATAATGAATATGACCCATTAAAAAGATGAATCCATGAAAGATTTTTATTAAGTACATGACCCCATCTACTTTCCATTTTCCATAATAAATTTCAGAGTCAAATTTGTCAACCACCTTGTCCCAGAATGGTGTATGAAATGACAGAACGGTTGACTTGGACTCAGGAAGGATAGGAACGAATACTGACTCAGGAAGGTGACCGAAGTCAAGTGAAGGTGTAGGAGTCGAAGTGAGTTCAGGAATTTGGTCCAAGTCAAGAAAATGAAGCTCAAGTCCACAATCATTTTCCAACAATGGGATGTGACCTACTATGGGTGATATCTCTTTACTTCCAATATTAAGAAATTCTAGCTCATCACCATACAATTCTTCGAAACTTAAGTCAACGTCTTCCGATAGAATTGTACAATCAGTTTCAGAAGTAAAGAGATAGTGAGAATCTAGGTCACATTCCATATGTAGTTCAATACATGAAGAACTTGCCAATTTGTCAATAGTATCTTCAGAAGTGTAGAATTGGTCAAGTTTAATATGATCCTCAAGATGGGTGATTCAACTTCATTATGAATTGGTACAGGATCCAATGTCGACTCCGGGAAAAGATTGAAGTCAGGTAAAGTTACCGGAGTCATTATTGAATCAGGTAAAAGAAGTGAATCACGAAGTTGGGGTTCAAGATCATATTCCTCATGTAGTTCAATTCCACAAAAATGTGAACTTGCCAATTTATCAATGTGACTTTCAAAAGTATGGAATTGGTCAAGTTCAGTATGATCATCAAAGATTGGTGATTCAATTTCAAAATAGACTGGCACTGGATCCAATACTGACTCGGGAAATGAAGTGAAATCATGTGAAGACACCGGAGTCATAATTGAATCAGGAAGAAAAATTGAATCATCAAGTGGAATTTCAGGATCATATTCACACTCAAGTTCAATTTCAGGAAAAGGAAAACTTGCCAAAATGTCAATGGGATCTGAATTTTGGACAAGTTCAGGTGATTGTGCTGAAATTGAATCTGGATTTCCAAGACTACATGACTCATCTTCTTTAATAGAGTGGCTAGTGACATTAGAAATAGGATGAGAATGAAGAGTTTGGATCATCAAATCTATGTCACGATTTCTAGCATTTTGAGCATGAGTCATGTCTTCAAGCATCTTTCCATAATTGATGATTTCACTATTTTGATGAAAAGATGAAGTATTGTCTTGGAAGTGATATTGAAATTGTGAGTCCATCAGATTTGGGATTTGTGTTTGGACTCACGCATACTCATTTCCAAAATTGATGGTCTTTTATTTTGGACTGGTGGAACTGAGTATGTATCTTGAAAATGTGGTGGAATTGGAGAGGCTAATTTGGTCTTAAGTTGTTGCCCTGCCTCTAGTAGATTGGCTTCTATCCTCTTTTGGAACTCAGATTTTTCTTCAATGGGAGGTCCAGAAAAAGCAATATATGAAGCAGAATCGGAGAATGAATATTGTGGATATTGTGGACTAGGTGGATATTGTGGACAAGGAGGTTGATAATTAAACTCGGGGGACTGGAATTCCCATTGACTCTGTGACGAGTTGAAATAATTATGAAAATTATAATTATTAGATGGGGGGTATGGGTCATATTGATTCGGATAAGGCCAACCCGGTGTATTTGGTTGGTGCATATTGTAAAACACCGGGTTGGAATTATCCGAATATGAAGTTGGTGTGAAATATGGATTCATGTTCGGATGGAAAGAATTATTATTGTTGAATGCCATATCACAAACAATCACAAACAAAAAAGAAAAATCAAACAACAAACAAAAAAAAGAAGAGAAAAAATCAAAACCAAGCCAAAAGAAGGGTTGACCTAGACCTAGACGACTCCTAACTGATTAGACCGTCCACGGGAGGTTTAGTGTAGACTTTGACCACAGGCTAATCAGCCAGGTAAGGGCAAAGTTGTTGGGAGGTTTTCCGTCAAAGATGTTCCTTAATTAAGTAACCAACAACCTTCGGGCTTTCGGCCCTCAATCCCTTGCCTAGACACTGATTTTACAAGAGTCAATTTCCAACACTATTCCCCCTTAGGATAATCTCCTAGATGAGTCTGAGATGTCCCTAGGGCCAACGTCTATTTTTTTATTAAATTAGGCTTGGGTTAGTGAGTGCTGGGATGGTGGTTTTTGGGCTAAGGAAAGGGTAATGAAATCCCCCACCTTATCTTATTTATCGGTTATGCCCTTAAAAATGAATTGTGCAAGTGTACAAAAATATAACTAGGATACACTCAAAGCATGAAAATCAAGCAAGAGATGATTCCTAGTCTACATGCAATGCAAAACGTACCTTGGCTCCAGCACTCTTCAATAGTAAAAGTAAATGAATTGAAAGACACGTGCCTAGAAATGCAAATGTCTAAACAATTTTTTAACTTTTCAAACAATTTTTACTGTTGATTAAATTAGCAGGTATATGGTGAAAAATACAGGAATTCAAGTATAGCAGAAGCTGTATTTTGCAGAGCTGGAGACCCTGCAGAAATTTTGTGAGTAGTCAACTCAGGATCGCCGAGGATCCGCAGCAAAAACCAGGATTCCGCGGCAAAACTGAGGGATCCTGGTCTCTGCTTTCGAGAGCAGAGGCCCAGGTCCACTTATATGTTTCTGCAATTAAAATTTTCCTGTTCTTCAACCTGTAACCTGCAACAGAGAAGAAGATTCGTTTAGTTCTTCACTTTAAAGAAAATCCGTTGCTCTCCCCGGCAACGGCGCCAAAAATTTGATTGAGGACAGGAAAGGTGTTGTATTGTGGAGTATAATTTGCACAGATATTAAATGAAAGAGATAAGGTTTAGAATCAACCTTTTGATCAATTACTCCACATATGTATTCAATATGTTCAATGTACCCTTTCCTATCTCCGTTATAGCATAGAGCTATACCGAGTCGATTCTCAGGGAGAGCTAGCGATAAAAGCGTTACGGTCCGTAGTGAAGAAAGTAAACGAGAATTCTTCTTTGCTTTAAAAGAATAAAACAATCATGGAAAAAGAATGAAAGAATGGATGGATATGTTCATGATGGAAAAGTGGAAAGAAATCAAAGAAGATTGGATTTGGACTAACAACTAAAAAGAAAGTGAACTTGAAGAAGCAAACCATGACTAGCTTACCTTACTACCTTGCCAAAGCTTACCAAACTCCGTGATAATGAATGCGTGCCTCATGTTGATTCATCGGCATGGATTTGTCTTGCGTGTTGATCTAATTACTTTCTCACTTGGATGACGGGTGGTTTAACCCATCGGAGAAGAGAAGACCATCCAACTTGCAAGATGAACTAAAGTAATCACCCATGAGTTAGTGAAGATGGCAAGGCTAGTGGTTAGCTAGTACATGGTAGAAAATTTAGCTACAAGCCATTAATGAAGAAAAGCAAAGCATGAAGTAAATTGCAAGAAAGTAAAGAAAGCAAGTAAAGAAAGCAATTAAACTAGAACCAAGCTCAAGTAGAGATGAAGAGAATGGATGAATCCTTGCATTGCTTCAAGTTGTCACTCCTTGATTTACAAGCTCTCTCTCTCTCTTACAACTCTCTCTTGCAATGATTTCTAGGGAAGAAGAAGATCATAGAGAGCTACAAAAATCCTAGAGAAAAACAAAATTACAAAGCTTTACACTAATCTCTCTCTCTTCTCTGTTCAGTCTTTGCTCGCAGGTCAGGTGCAGATATTTATAGGCTGAGAGAGAAGCTTCGAGAGCCCTGGCCGTTGGCGCAAAATCCGGATCTCAACAGCCTCTACTTTGCCGCGTTTTGGCGGCAAACCTGCGGCAAAATGGATTCTGTTGAGCAACAGATTTCTGTTGCAGGTTGGTTGAGAGGTTGTTATCCACGTGGCCTTCTAGAATCTTCAATTGGTGCGCGGATCTCTCTGGATTCTGATTTCAAATCTTGGGCTTTATTTTAATCTTGGATTTAATCACTTTAATTATTGATAATTAAAGTGATTATTGGGCTATCTCTCCATTAGAGTGTGAACCTGCAAATATATAGAGAAGATGAGTAAAAATCATATATTTATTTGCAATATGCATGGGGATTATGTGGTAAAATATGCAATATTGTGTATCAATCAACAGGCAGGAGATGGCCCTACAGATTCAAGAGGTGGCCCCGACAGATTCAAGAGGTGGCCCCCACCACGTGTGCGGTGTGGCACTTTGTTCCATGTGGCACTTTGCTCTGAGGGGAATGGATTCTAGAGGTGGCCCCCACAGATTCAAGAGGTGGCCCCCACCACTTGTGTGGTGTGGCACTTTGCTCCGTGTGGCACTTAGTTCCATTCAGGATCCGCCGGGAACTGGTAGTATAACATGAGTCAGTGTCAAGTAGTAGCATGACGGGTATCAGATGTTAACACATCATTTGTCAGGTGATACAAACAGGTGTTAATTAGTAGCATGTAAATGACAAGTATGAAGTAATGGTATGGCAAGTATTAACATATCAGGAAATACATGGCATGATGATAGAGTAGTAGCTGAGCATAACCAAGCGGAGCTAAGCGAGCTGGAAGTACAGACAGCAAACAGTATTTAACACTGGAGCGCCTGGCAAGGTTACCGGGACAACTCGGCTTAAAGTGCGAGTAAGAAATCCGGCAGCATCCCGCCTAGACGAATCTAGTGGTAAAGTGCTGAGCGCTGATCATGATAACCAGGCGGAGCTGAGAGACCTGACGGTCCCAATCACTTCCTTTCGAGATAGTGAGAGACCGGAGGCTGAAGGACGGAGAGACCTGTCAGTCCCAATCACTTCCCTTTCGAGATAGTGAGAAACCGAAGGCTGAAGGACGGAGAGACCTGACGGTCCCAATCACTTCCCTTTCGAGATAGTGAGAGACCGGAGGCTGAAGGCTGAGGGACCAAGAACGCTCAAGGTTTAAGCGCACTCTCGGTGGCTACCAGCCATCCCAGGAGTGGGCAGAAACCAAGAGTTCAACGACCACGAAGGGTCGGCCACGCATAGTATAAAGCAGTAAAATACATATAAACATGGAATAAAATACATGTCGACCCGACAAGGCGGGGAAACCCAAATGGAGGCGAGAGCGAGGACACTCGCCTAAATCTCTGGAATAGCTGAAAACTCTGAAATCCATGGGACTCGCGTACGCGCCATAAATATAATAAGTGAAGAGAAGAGAGAAAGAGTTAGAGAGAGAAAGAGAGAGAAAAACTAGAGAGAGAAGTATATGGAAGGAGAGAGTGCACAGGGAGACGCGGGTTTTGAGAGTGAGACGCGGGAGTCGCAGACGCGGGAGTCACAGACGCGGGAATCGCGTCGCAAAGGTGCCACAAACGCGGGGTTCGAGACCCGCGTTCAAGTCAGGACACGAGAAGAACGCAGACGCGGTCATGGGTTCCGCGTCGCATTAGCATGAGAAGAACACAGACGCGGGCATTAGCTCCGGGTCGTGCAGACATGAAAGGGACACAGACGCGGGCATGGACTCCGCGTTGCGTCGGTACAAGAACGCGAAGGCCGCGTTTAAATAGATGACAAGAACGCGAAGATCCACGTTAAGACGTTGCCTGAACGCGGGGGTGAGATCCGCGTCAGCAATATACAGAGAGGAGGAGGGAGAGAGAAAGGGAAAGGTGCTTGCTTTGGTGGTGGTGTTATTTGGTGGAGGAGTTGTATTTTGATGGAGTAATGAAAAAGAAGGTGAAGGAGGTGATGTTTGGAGGTTGAAGTAGTGGAGATGGAGGTGGTGTTGTGATGGTGAAAGTGATGGTGGAAGTGAAGATGGTGGTGGAAAATAGTAGAGGTGATGGTGATGTTAGTTGTTGTCGTTGTAATCGTCACCGTAATGATTACCGGAATAATCGCGAACGATTACCGAAATAATCATCGGAGATATTACCGATGAAGAAGAGCTCGGCCCCAATCCAAAGGAGGTGGCTGGCTCTTGATGTGGTGATGGGGTGGTGGTTTTGTGGAGGGTTTTGATGGTGGTGGTATTTTTGGAGAAGGTAAAGGAGAAGGTGAAGGCTTTGGTGGAGTTGTTGAAGTTGTGGTGCTTTAAATGGAGATGGAGGAGGAAGAAGATGAAGGTAGGAAGTTGGAGAAGTTGTCGTAGTTGTTGTTGTGGTGGAGATGAAGGAGGAGTTGGTGGTGGTTAAGGTGTTGGTGAAGAGAAAATGAAGTGGAAAGGAGAAGGAAAGTTTATATAGGATTTGGAATTGTGAAGGAGATGTAAAAATGTTTTAGGGAGGGGGTTTTTTGTAAAAATGGAGAGGTGAGGTGGCTCTTTGGCCGGCCATGGTGATGGGAGAGGAGTTGGATATTTTGGAGAAGATATTTTTGGAGGAAAGGAGATATTTTTGGAGGAAGAATGTAGAAGATAATGGAAAAATGGAGAAGTTTGGAGAATTTGGTGGAAGGAAAAGGAAGGAAAGAAAAAGGAAAAAGGAAAATAAAATGAAAAGAGGAAGATATTTTCTTGGAAGGAAAAGGAAAAATAATTAGAGTGGCGGATTCCCGGGATTCAGTTGCGGATGCGGAAAACTTTCGGAAAAATACCGAAATCGTCCGAAAATCAAGTATCTCGGAACGACCCGCAAAAATTCTCAAAAATCAAGAATATTATTCTAAGAATCATGGTGAAATTTGTTTTAAGAAATTCTTTATATTTTTTAAATTAAAAATCCTGGAATCGGACGCCAATATCGGTCGACACCAAATCTGGCAGAAATCTGATAAATTCTGAAAATTCCCAAAAAATGAATTAAGATAGTAAATATTATTATAAGCAAATATGGGAAAGAGGTTTCTCAAAATTTGACTCTATTTGTAAATTAAAAATCCAGGAATCGGTCAGCGGTGCTGGTCGACACCGGTTTTGAAGATTTTCATTTTAATTCAGGAAAATTCCAGAAAATCACAGAAAATCTAAAATATTGAAAAATGATGTTTGAAATTGAAATCGGTAAAATTTGAATACCGGAAAGACCAAGTTGAGTAAGACACTAGGATCGGGTCCCTAGTTCAGAGAAGAGCAGACTCTGAGTCCACGAATCCGGATCCAAGACAAAACGATCATATAAATAATTCATAATACAAAATAAATATAGGAAGTAAATCGAAAAATACGATCGAAAAATCTGAATACACAACTAAGTACGTATTCCGGGAGCGGGGTGTTACATTCCATCCACCTTACAAAAAATTGCGTCCTCGCAATTTCGATAAGGGGTAAAATGAACACAAAGGGGACATGGGTGGAATTTATACCATTCAAGATATGAAGTACTATAGGTAGGGCTCTCAAGTTGACGAAACAGTAATCAGAATATAGATATCTTCTGCACCTCTGGCTGTATAAGTTTTTGAACGGTACCAAATAATACTGATCTGATGTCGTTACTTTGCAATATAGTTCCAGTTGTACTGCATACTTTATAGCCCTCCGAGCATAAGCCAGAATATTGAAGATAAAGGAAACCCTGATAGACCTGAGCATAATAAAGAAGACCGATAATACAAGGCATCAATCACTCTGAAAGATATAGCCGAGAATGTAGAATATCCGTAGAGAATTCCGACTACTGACTTCTGAAAGATAACCCGATTAGGATCAATCCTGAGAATACCCGAGCACCATAGAGTCAGACGAAGAGATCATATAATAGCTTTATTCAGAGCTAGCCACTACCTCTCTAGTATATCCATATCTTAAGTTGGTATAAAGGCTTCGAAAAACCAAAACAGGGAAAAGATGGAAGCAAGGAATCAAAGGAAGGATGATCAAGAAAGAATAGATAACTCTGTACTTGTAGTTGGATTGTATAACCAGTACTCATGCATTCCAGTTGCAAATTTCTTTACCATTAATTTGCAGTCTGGACGTACTAAGGATGTGAGAACCTAGGCTCTGATACCATCCTGTAACGCCCCGAACCTGCGGGTACGGAGACGTTACTGCAACGTATATATGCAGGTCCGAAATACCCTCACGTATATACGCTAAGCATCAGTACAGGCAAGAATCAGAGTACGGAAGCAAGTGGTGCATTATACATTCCAACACATGAGTACAATTACAAAGTTATCACCAGAGGTGATCCAATATTACATGAATATTACATCACTGACATGCGCAATTGCGAGAATACAAAGAGGTGTACAAGTATGAACAGTACAATAGGTGGCTCAGAGTTACAATAAGAAAACTTTAGAGCTGAACAAGGGGGCCTGGAAGGATGGGGCTCTGGACTGTCTGCTGGAGATCCACGCTACCACTGCGCTACTCTGATCAGCAACTGAGAGAATCTACAAGTTTCAAGCTCTGACATGCTCCAAGTTCCAGGACCTGGACATGAGGATCCAGAGGAGTCAGAACTCCCCAGGCGAGTGGTGAGGCAAAAGCCAGATGGCGTGCAAGGATAAGCACATGTGTATCGATAAAACCGAATCATAAATAAGCATTGAAAACCGTGTCGTGAGCATAAGCATGTATAGGCAGGTAGATATATAACAAGTGATATCAAGCAGGAAGTACTCATGGCATGGTAAGATAGGAGCAGTAGACTGATGGAATGGAATATGGGTAATAATACAGAGTATGAGTAGCTAATATGATAATAATCATAAAACCGAAAATCCGATATAAAATCCGATGAAAGCATTCGTGGCAAATCACACAACGGTCATAACAGGAGTACATAACAGGCATAACATGAATCATAACAAGCATAACGGGAGTTCATAACAGGCATAACAGGATACATAGTTGGCATCTTTTATTATTATTACTCGTCTGACCCATATATCTAGGTATGTGTCCTGGTGTACATCCCAACACACATACATCCATATATAAGCAAGCCGAGGTTCGTTACTGGAAGCTGATGACGAACTGATAGCTCATACTTATAGTAGTTCCTGTCCGCCCGGGACACAGCCTTCTGGGGGCCTGAAATCCCCCTAACACGCATCTTCTAGGGGCCTGAAATCCCCCTAACACTAATCGTCAATTTTGGTATTCCACTACTATAAGTAAGGCATCATACCGGCATTCATCACTTCCTCCCATTCCCCGTGCAAGTTATCCTTTGTAAAGAGTAGGAACATAACTGGTCATAACAAGAGATCAGGTACAGGCAGGAGATGGCCCTACAGATTCAAGAGGTGGCCCCCACAGATTCAAGAGGTGGCCCCACCACGTGTGTGGTGTGGCACTTTGTTCCATGTGACACTTTGCTCTGAGGGGAATGGATTCTAGAGGTGGCCCCCACAGATTCAAGAGGTGGCCCCCACCACTTGTGTGGTGTGGCACTTTGCTCCGTGTGGCACTTAGTTCCATTCAGGATCCGCCGGGAACTGGTAGTATAACATGAGTCAGTGTCAAGTAGTAGCATGACGGGTATCAGATGTTAACACGTCATTTGTCAGGTGATACAAACAGGTGTTAATTTGTAGCATGTAAATGACAAGCATGAAGGAATGGTATGGCAAGTATTAACATATCAGGAAATACATGGCATGATGATAGAGTAGTAGCTGAGCATAACCAAGCGGAGCTAAGCGAGCTGGAAGTACAGACAGCAAATAGTATTTAACACTGGAGCGTCTGGCAAGGTTACCGGGACAACTCGGCTTAAAGTGCGAGTAAGAAATCCGGCAGCATCCCGCCTAGACGAATCTAGTGGTAAAGTGTTGAGCGCTGATCATGATAACAGGCGGAGCTGAGAGACCTGACGGTCCCAATCACTTCCTTTCGAGATAGTGAGAGACCGGAGGCTGAAGGACGGAGAGACCTGTCGGTCCCAATCACTTCCCTTTCGAGATAGTGAGACACCGAAGGCTGAAGGACGGAGAGACCTGACGGTCCCAATCACTTCCCTTTCGAGATAGTGAGAGACCGGAGGCTGAAGGCTGAGGGACCAAGAACGCTCAAGGTTTAAGCGCACTCTCGGTGGCTACCAGCCATCCCAGGAGTGGGCAGAAACCAAGAGTTCAACGATCACGAAGGGTCGGCCACGCATAGTATAAAGTAGTAAAATACATATAAACATGGAATAAAATACATGTCGACCCGACAAGGCGGGGAAACCCAAATGGAGGCGAGAGCGAGGACACTCGCCTAAATCTCTGGAATAGCTGAAAACTCTGAAATCCATGGGACACGCGTACGCGCCATAAATATAATAAGTGAAGAGGAGAGAGAAAGAGTTAGAGAGAGAAAGAGAGAGGAAAACTAGAGAGAGAAGTATGTGGAAGGAGAGAGTGCACAGGGAGACGCGGGTTTTTGAGAGTGAGACGCGGGAGTCGCAGACGCGGGAGTCACAGACGCGGGAATCGCGTCGCAAAGGTGCCACAAACGCGGGGTTCGAGACCCGCGTTCAAGTCAGGACACGAGAAGAACGCAGACGCGGTCATGGGTTCCGCGTCGCGTTAGCATGAGAAGAACACAGACGCGGGCATTAGCTCCGCGTCGTGCAGACATGAAAGGGACACAGACGCGGGCATGGACTCCGTGTTGCGTCGGTACAAGAACGCGAAGGCCGCGTTTAAATAGATGCCAAGAACGCGAAGATCCGCGTTAAGACGTTGCTTGAACGCGGGGGTGAGATCCGCGTCAGCAATATACAGAGAGGAGGAGGGAGAGAGAAAGGGAAAGGTGCTTGCTTTGGTGGTGGTGTTATTTGGTGGAGGAGTTGTATTTTGATGGAGTAATGAAAAAGAAGGTGAAGGAGGTGATGTTTGGAGGTTGAAGTAGTGGAGATGGAGGTGGTGTTGTGATGGTGAAAGTGATGGTGGAAGTGAAGATGGTGGTGGAAATAGTAGAGGTGATGGTGATGTTAGTTGTTGTCGTTGTAATCGTCACCGTAATGATTACCGGAATAATCGCGAACGATTACCGAAATAATCATCGGAGATATTACCGACGAAGAAGAGCTCGGCCCCAATCCAAGGAGGTGGCCGGCTCTTGATGTGGTGATGGGGTGGTGGTTTTGTGGAGGGTTTTGATGGTGGTGGTATTTTTGGAGAAGGTAAAGGAGAAGGTGAAGGCTTTGGTGGAGTTGTTGAAGTTGTGGTGCTTTAAATGGAGATGGAGGAGGAAGAAGATGAAGGTAGGAAGTTGGAGAAGTTGTCGTAGTTGTTGTTGTGGTGGAGATGAAGGAGGAGTTGGTGGTGGTTAAGGTGTTGGTGAAGAGAAAATGAAGTGGAAAGGAGAAGGAAAGGTTTATATAGGATTTGGAATTGTGAAGGAGATGTAAAAATATTTTAGGGAGGGGGTTTTTTGTAAAAATGGAGAGGTGAGGTGGCTCTTTGGCCGGCCATGGAGATGGGAGAGGAGTTGGATATTTTTGAGAAGATATTTTTGGAGGAAAGGAGATATTTTTGGAGGAAGAATGTAGAAGATAATGGAAAAATGGAGAAGTTTGGAGAATTTGGTGGAAGGAAAATGAAGGAAAGAAAAAGGAAAAAGGAAAAGAAAATGAAAAGAGGAAGATATTTTCTTGGAAGAAAAAGGAAAAATAATTAGAGTGGCGGATTCCCGGAATTCAGTTGCGGATGCGGAAAACTTTCGGAAAAATACCGAAATCATCCGAAAATCAAGTATCTCGGAACGACCCGCAAAAATTCTCAAAAATCAAGAATATTATTCTAAGAATCATGGTGAAATTCGTTTTAAGAAATTCTTTATAGTTTTTAAATTAAAAATCTTGGAATTGGACGCCAATATCGGTCGACACCAAATCTGGCAGAAATCTGATAAATTCTGAAAATTCTCAAAAATGAATTAAGATAGTAAATATTATTCTAATCAAATATGGGAAAGAGGTTTCTCAAAATTTGACTCCATTTATAAATTAAAAATCCAGGAATCGGTCAGCGGTGCTGGTCGACACCGGGTTTGAAGATTTTCATTTTAATTCAGGAAAATTCCAGAAAATCACAGAAAATCTAAAATATTGGAAAATGATGTTTGAAACTGAAATCGGTAAAATTTGAATACCGAAAAGACAAAGTTGAGTAAGACACTAGGATCAGGTCCCTGGTTCAGAGAAGAGCAGACTCTGAGTCCACGAATCCGGATCCAAGACAAAACGATCATATAAATAATTCATAATACAAAATAAATATAGGAAGTAAATCGAAAAATACGATCGAAAATCTGAATACACAACTAAGTACGTATTCCGGGAGCGGGGTGTACATTCCATCCACCTTACAAAAAATTGCGTCCTCGCAATTTCAATAAGGGGTAAAATGAACACAAAGGGGACATGGGTGGAATTTATACCATTCAAGATATGAAGTACTATAGGTAGGGCTCTCAAGTTGATGAAACAGTAATCAGAATATAGATATCTTCTGCACCTCTGGCTGTATAAGTTTTTGAACGGTACCAAATAATACTGATCTGATGTCGTTACTTTGCAATAGAGTTCCAGTTATACTGCATACTTTATAGCCCTCCGAGCATAAGCCAGAATATTGAAGATAAAGGAAACCCTGATAGTCCTGAGCATAATAAAGAAGACCGATAATACCAGGCATCAATCACTCTGAAAGATATAGCCGAGAATGTAGAATATCCGTAGAGAATTCCGACTACTGACTTCTTAAAGATAACCCGATTAGGATCAATCCTGAGAATACCCGAGCACCATAGAGTCAGCCGAAGAGATCATATAATAGCTTTATTCAGAGCTAGCCACTACCTCTCTAGTATATCCATATCTTAAGTTGGTATAAAGGCTTCGAAAAACCGAAAATCTGATGTAAAATCCGATGAAAGCATTCGTGGCAAATCACACAACGGTCATAACAGGAGTACATAACAGGCATAACATGAATCATAACAAGCATAACGGGAGTTCATAACAGGCATAACAGGATACATAGTTGGCAGCTTTTATTATTATTACTCGTCTGACCCATATATCTAGGTATGTGTCCTGGTGTACATCCCAACACACATACATCCATATATAAGCAAGCCGAGGTTCGTTACTGGAAGCTGATGAAGAACTGATAGCTCATACTTATAGTAGTTCCCGTCCGCCCGGGACACAGCCATTTGGGGGCCTGAAATCCCCCTAACACGCATCTTCTGGGGGCCTGAAATCCCCCTAACACGAATCGTCAGTTTTGGTATTCCACTACTATAAGTAAGGCACCATACCGGCATTCATCACTTCCTCCCATTCCCCGTGCAAGTTATCCTTTGTAAAGAGTAGGAACATAACTGGTCATAACAAGAGATCAGGTACAGGCAGGAGATGGCCCTACAGATTCAAGAGGTGGCCCCCACCACGTGTGTGGTGTGGCACTTTGTTCCATGTGGCACTTTGCTCTGAGGGGAATGGATTCTAGAGGTGGCCCCCACAGATTCAAGAGGTGGCCCCCACCACTTGTGTGGTGTGGCACTTTGCTCCGTGTGGCACTTAGTTCCATTCAGGATCTGCTGGGAACTGGTAGTATAACATGAGTCAGTGTCAAGTAGTAGCATGACGGGTATCAGATGTTAACACATCATTTGTCAGGTGATACAAACAGGTGTTAATTAGTAGCATGTAAATGACAAGCATGAAGCAATGGTATGGCAAGTATTAACATATCAGGAAACACATGGCATGATGATAGAGCAGTAGCTGAGCATAACCAAGCGGAGCTAAGCGAGCTGGAAGTACAGATAGCAAACAGTATTTAACACTGGAGCGTCTGGCAAGGTTACCGGGACAACTCGGCTTAAAGTGCGAGTAAGAAATCCGGCAGCATCCCGCCTAGACGAATCTAGTGGTAAAGTGCTGAGCTGGGACACAGACGAATCTAGTCGTGCAGACATGAAAGGGACACAGACGCGGCCCTGGACTCCGCGTTGCGTCGGTACAAGAACGCGAAGGCCGCGTTTAAACAGATGCCAAGAACGCGAAGATCCGCGTTAAGACGTTGCCTGGACGCGGGGGTGAGATCCGCGTCAGCAATATACAGAGAGGAGGAGGGAGAGAGAAAGGGAAAGGTGCTTGCTTTGGTGGTGGTGTTATTTGGTGGAGGAGTTGGATTTTGATGGAGTAATGAAAAAGAAGGTGAAGGAGGTGATGTTTGGAGGTCGAAGTAGTGGAGATGGAGGTGGTGTTGTGATGGTGAAAGTGATGGTGGAAGTGAAGATGGTGGTGGAAAATAGTAGAGGTGATGGTGATGTTAGTTGTTGTCGTTGTAATCGTCACCGTAATGATTACCGGAATAATCGCGAACGATTACCGAAATAATCATCGGAGATATTACCGACGAAGAAGAGCTCGGCCCCAATCCAAAGGAGGTGGCCGGCTCTTGATGTGGTGATGGGGTGGTGGTTTTGTGGAGGGTTTTGATGGTGGTGGTATTTTTGGAGAAGGTAAAGGAGAAGGTGAAGGCTTTGGTGGAGTTGTTGAAGTTGTGGTGCTTTAAATGGAGATGGAGGAGGAAGAAGATGAAGGTAGGAAGTTGTAGTAGTTGTTGTTGTGGTGGAGATGAAGGAGGAGTTGGTGGTGGTTAAGGTGTTGGTGAAGAGAAAATGAAGTGGAAAGGAGAAGGAAAGGTTTATATAGGATTTGGAATTGTGAAGGAGATGTAAAAATGTTTTAGGGAGGGGGTTTTTTGTAAAAATGGAGAGGTGAGGTGGCTCTTTGGCCGGCCATGGTGATGGGAGAGGAGTTGGATATTTTGGAGAAGATATTTTTGGAGGAAAGGAGATATTTTTGGAGGAAGAATGTAGAAGATAATGGAAGAATGGAGAAGTTTGGAGAATTTGGTGGAAGGAAAGGAAGGAAAGAAAAGAAAAAAGGAAAAGAAAATGAAAAGAGGAAGATATTTTCTTGGAAGAAAAAGGAAAAATAATTAGAGTGGCGGATTCCCGGGATTCAGTTGCGGATGCGGAAAACTTTCGGAAAAATACCGAAATCGTCCGAAAATCAAGTATCTCGGAACAACCCGCAAAAATTCTCAAAAATCAAGAATATTATTCTAAGAATCATGGTGAAATTCGTTTTAAGAAATTCTTTATAGTTTTTAAACTAAAAATCTTAGAATCGGCCGCCAATATCGGTCGACACCAAATCTGGCAGAAATCTGATAAATTCTGAAAATTCCCAAAAAATGAATTAATATAGTAAATA
Source organism: Agave tequilana (assembly GCA_038442645.1). Classification (NCBI taxonomy): domain Eukaryota; kingdom Viridiplantae; phylum Streptophyta; class Magnoliopsida; order Asparagales; family Asparagaceae; genus Agave; species Agave tequilana. The sequence continues at coordinate 20,540 of JAVJIF010018132.1, read as the reverse complement.
TTATTCTAAGCAAATATGGGAAAGCGGTTTCTCAAATTTGATTCCATTTGTAAATTAAAAAATCCAGGAATCGGTCAGCGGTGCTGGTCGACACCGGTTTTGAAGATTTTCATTTTAATTCAGGAAAATTCCAAAAAATCACAGAAAATCTAAAATATTGGAAAATGATGTTTGAAACTGAAATCGGTCAAATTTGAATACTGGAAAGACCAAATTGAGTAAGACACTAGGATCGGGTCTCTGGTTCAGAGAAGAGCAGACTGAGTCCACGAATCCGGATCCAAGACAAAACGATCATATAAATAATTCATAATACAAAATAAATATAGGAAGTAAATCGAAAAATACGATCGAAAAATCTGAATACGCAACTAAGTACGTATTCCGGGAGCGGGGTGTTACATTTTCAAAATACAAGTTTTCCCGTATTGGTGTTTTGCATGTTAGGTACTTGATACATGTTTCCAATTTTTCTAAAATTTTATATCCTATTTAGAACATGTATCTCATTGCATATACATTGCTATTTCTCTTTAAAACTAATAGAATATATTGCTAAATAGTTTGTTATTTAAAAACATTCAGGAAAATGACTTTTGGCCTAGGTAGGTCGACCGACCGGTTGACCGTAGCCTATTATAGGCCAAGTCGGTTGATCGACCGGTCAACTGATCCTCTGGCTGGGGTTTTGCATGTTGTGCACGCTTGTCGGTCGACCGACCGGTCACCGCTACCCCAGCGATTGACCGACAGATCGACGACAGGATCAACCCAAGATTCTGATGAGGACCAGTCAACCGCTCGCTAACCCGAGTGATCGACCGACAGATCGACCGACTGGATCAACCCAAGATTCTGTTGGGGGCCGATCGACCAAGCGGTCGACTGACCACTATATGCAATATTTTTTGACAGAGTTTGGTCGACCGGGCGGTTGATCGAGCCTAACGGCTAGTTCAAATATAAATTGTCAGTTAACCGGTCGGTCGACCGAAGTTCTGTCAAAAGCCTATAAGGCTAGTTTTCAAATCTATCTTTCCTTCTAACTTTTCAAATGGGTATTTTTGATTTCCTTAGGCAAAATAGCACCCCTAATGACCTGGAGAGCTAAACTAATATTGTTTATTTATTACCTATATATATGGGTCATTGGGATTGGATTTAAAATACAAGAACATTAGTTTTTAGAGAAATACATTGAAAATCTAGTTTGCTCTAAAGAGAGAAGTTTTTTAAGTTTCTAGTTTTCAAGTGCTATCATTTTCAAAGCTATTTAAATTAATTTGTCAGCTCTTAAATTCTTTCAACTGAATTTTACTCTCACAAACTCCTTGAGCTTCAATTTATATCTACTCTACAAGAAGTTATAAAGAAGAGAGTGTTTGTGATATAGTAGTCACCAAGAGCTTTGTAAACCTCATTACCTTTGTGCTACCTCTTGTATAGAGGATTGAGCGTTGCTGTTGTGTACTCCGGTCCTGTATAGAATATTGTAATTCACTATTGTAAGGTTCCTTTGTGGAAGATTCTATTGTAGATAGTGAAATCCTTCACCGTGGTGAAGGTAGAGATTAGAGTGGTGTCTCGAATCTCAAAACAAATTCTTTGTATTTGTGATTGCTTGTCTCTTGATCCCTGTCTGTTCACATTGCTTACACTTGTATTGTTGTTTCACTTTCACATTCTATTTATTTCTTGCATTACATTCATCATTGCATTACATTCATCATTCTTATTTGTCGGTCTCTACTCATCTCAAAAAGAAGGTAATTGAGCACCTCAACTCATAGTGTAGAGAAACGTTAGAAGAGAAGTTCTAGAGCCCTTCATGGGGAATTCGTCTTCACTTCTTAATATGAGTGACCAGTTTGTATCATTTAGCATAGATTGTTATTATTCCGTATTTGATTAGCACTACACCTATTCACCCCCCTCTAAGTAGATCCGACCCAGGTTCCGGAACTGGCGGTTCCCGGTTCCGGCGGTTCTGGCATTGGCAGAACCGGAACCGCTTAGGGTATGGGTCGGTTCCGGTTTCGGAATCGGATGTAGACAGTTCCGGAAGCGGTTCGGTTCTGAAACTTTTTTTAGAAATAGGAATTAATTTTATTATTAATTAATTTTAAGACATATAACAAAAAAATAAAAAGATAATAAACGGGCATGAACTTAATTTTTTACCACAATTAAGTTGCCTACGTATCCTCTTGGGATTTAAAGGAATCAAATCCCACGTAGTTCTCTTACCATAGTCCCCGTACTTTACCTTAATTGCTTCCTTCTATTTCGGTGGTTGTCAATTCCATAATGTCTTCATTTTCTTCCCGCACGATTTCTTGTTGTCTTAGTGATGCTTTTGTCCAATCATCAAGACATACTTGGGCCTCCATTGAGTCGGGGGACATACTCGAACAAGTTTGATCCAAGATACTCTCCCTATCACTAAATGCTTGCTCCACAACTACCGTTGATATCCGCATTGATAAAATTTATTTAGCGATAATTGACATGATTGAAAATTGTGTTGAATGCTCCTTCCACCATTGCAGAATTGGAAACTTGATATATTAAAATCTTTACCAAACTCAAAGGAAGTGGTTAGACAACTATCAAGCTTGGTGTTCGAGCTTGATGAAGATCCCCGAGGTTTTTTGGCTTTTTGCAATAACAGTTGTTGTCCTCTACTAAGTTTAGAGGTATTCTCAACTTTACTACTAGTCTGGTCATGACAGGGGTTATTAATACTTGAACTATATATTCTACTATACTCATTATATAAACTGTAAATTACTTTTTTTATTTTACTAAATAAATCATAAACATCTTCATCAACTTGAATAAATCATAAGCCTTCAAATAGTCATGCAATCCATCTAATTTATACCGTGGATCAAAAACACATGCAACTAAATAAATAGATAGAATTATTTTAAAATATTATAACCATTTATTTTTTATTGTTTGAATACAAGAAAATAAATTCAAATCATTTTCACGTTCTTCTAGCGCACCACAAATATTTATCCACTCAATTAAAAATAAATGCGTTGTAGGATAATTAACACCAAATAAAGTGTAAGTAGCATCATTAAAAACTTTTAAAGTATCCAAAATACTTTTGCTTGCATCCTATTGCATTGGATATAAATTAAAATCACTAATATTATTAGCAATAAAGTCACATAAAAATTCTTGATAATCATTATTATCAATAAGTAATTCATAAGTTGAATTCCAGTGGTCCCGTGGAAATTGTTTTGGTCTCATACCTTTTGATTTACAATACTTTTCTCGTTCTTTCATTACTCGTGGATGCGTCCATAAATAGTGAAATGTATGTCTAATAGATTTAATATAATCTTCCAATTGTTTTAAATCATCTTGCACACATAAATTTAAAACATGATAAGCACATCTTTGATAAAAAAAATTTATCCCCAAATGTAGGTTTACAAACTTTTTCTAGTCCAGGTATAGATGCAGTATTAGCAGATGCATTATCAAACCAATTACAAAAATCTTATTAATCAAACCATATTCTTCTAAAACTACTTTTATCATTCTATAAATATTATGAGCAGCATGTCGTTAACCAAAACTCTAAAAGCAATTAATCTTTTTTGTAAATTCTATTCACAATCAAGCCAATAACAAGTGACTCCCATATAAGAATGTTGTTACCAGTGATCGCTTCATATATCGCTACATATAGATATACGCCCATCAAATGAGATAAAAAATTTATATAATTCTTTTTTTCTCTTTTTTGTAAATCTATGTAATGTGGGTGTGAGATGTTGGGAAATATGAAGAATAAATGTGAATCTTTGAGTCAAATTATGGTGAGATCCATTGATTGAATCAATTGGATAATTGTTGGAGTGTATTCTCTTTCCATTGGGGATGAACGTGGTATATTCACATTTTCAATTCCGACTTCGAATGAATTAGATATTCAAGTCTAAAGTTTGCTTAATTCAAAGCCAAATAGGACTAAATATAGCTAAAAGCATTTATTCCCACATTGGCCATGGGATGAAAGTTTGAAGTGTTTAAATAGAGAAAAATGGGAACAAAGGGTGTGCCCTTTGGGTACTTGGAGTTTTCGCACGCGATTAGGGGGAAAACATACCCGCACGTGCGCGCGCCAGTGCTGGCGCCAGGCCGGGCTCGGGCTCGGGCTCGGGTTTGGGTTCGGGTTCCCTCCCTGTGCGATTCTTTTTGAACTGGGTCTCATGGGTATGCGGATCATACCCGCTCCGCCATTCGAATCCGAACCGCCCAGCGTAACGGCTGTCAGCAAACCGCCACGAACAGTTGGGTGGTTAATGAAGTTGAAACGAACCGTTACAACGGTTTAGACCGAACCGTTGCAACTGTTCAGTTAGGTTCGGACACCTTTACCCCTCCCGGAGCGCTTTAAATAACGCTCCATTTTCTCAAACTAAGACACACAATAAGACAGAGAAAACAGAAGCAACTGAAGTGGGCTTTTTGCAACTCAAGTTCGACTAAAGTGGGCTTTCTGCAACTTAAGTTCGAAGTGACTTCCAACAGGAATTGTGAATTCTGCAACTCGAATTCCAAAGAGACTTCCAAGAGATTCTGAAAAATTCATTCTGAAAGAGAGCTCAGAATATACAACAGATTCTTTAATAGAATTGTTGTCTGAATCTGGGACTTCCTGTAACCCCTTGATCCCTGATGTACGTATCACAGTATCAATCCTCGATACGGCGTACAAAGTTGATTTGATCTTTCTGCTAGTCAGAGTGAGCCATTTCAGTTTCAGATATTAATTTTCAATATTTTAGATTTTTTCAGAATTTTCTGGTATTTTTCTGGATTATTTTGGAAAATCTCCGTAGTCGGTGTCGACCGATACCGATAATCGGCTCTACAATTTTTATTTCACAAATAGAGTAGAATTTTGGGAATCTACTTTCACCTTGTATCTTAGAATCATATTTTCTACGTTATGTTATTTTTAGAGATTTCTCTGAATTTATCAAAAATTGGGCCAAACCGGTGTCGCCTGGTGTCGGTAGTACACTTTAGGATTTTTAACTTGCAAACATGACGTTATTTCATGAATCCGATTTCACATTCCTCCTCCATGTAATATTCACCATTTTCGGTAATTTTTGGGAACCATACAGAGCGAGTCAAATTTTACTGAATAAAATAATATTAATTAAATAATATAACAATCTTTTTCTTTTTCCTTTTTTCCTCTTCTCCATTTCTCTGGACTGTTCCCCCCGCCGCCTTAAACCATCGCCTATTTCCACCGCCCTCTTTCTCTCTCTTTCCCCCCTTGAATCTCTCCCTTTCTTTCTCTAATTCTCACTTTAACTCTCTCCCACTCTATAATTATCTCTAATTATTTCTAATTAACACTCTCTCTCTCTTTCTCACTATAATTCTCTCCCTCTCACTGTTCTAGGCCAACGTGGGTCTAACCCACGCCGGCGGCCATGCGGCCGGGGGCCGGCCGCCACCGCGCCCCCAAGCCGGCTTCCACTCTCCCTTCTTCTTCTTCTTCTTCTTATTTTCCTTCTACTTCTCTTCTTCTTCTTCTTCTTCCCCTGTTCTTCTCTTTTTCTTTCTTTTCTTTTCCTTTGATTCTTCTCCCTCACTCTCTCTCGCTCTCTTTCTCTCTGTTCGTGGCCCCAAACCGCCGCCGGCAACCTGAGCACCATCGCTGGCCTGGGCGACCGCCGGCGAGACGGCCAGGCTAGGCCTGGCCGCTGCCCCCATACCGCCCTCTTCTCTATTCTTTTTTTTTCTCTCTCTCTCTCTCTCTCATCTCTCTCTCTCTCTCTCTCTCCCTATCTCTCGCTGATCGTTGCCGCGGCGGCTAGACCCGCCGCCGGCAGGCCCTCCATCGCCGCCGGCCAGCTAGGCTGGCCGGCCACAGCACCACAGCAGCGGCAGCAAGCGCTGCTGCTGCTGCTGTAGGATGTTCGGTTCGGGTGTAAACCCGAACCCTATAACCCTATTGGGTAGGTTTTGAAACCCACTAAACCCAATAACCCGATAACCCATTATATTTAAATTACGGGTTTGGGTATTGGATCTAAACCCGACCCGTTAAGAGCCCAACTCGCATCCAAAAACCCAATAAAGGTAATATTACTGAAAACCCCTTGCTAAATTTTTATTATTTGCATTTGAAATATTTTTATTACAGATTTAACCTATTTCTTTATGTTTAGTGTTCAGGCGATATCAGGAGCATCTAGACTCCGAATTGGATGATTCTGGATCCGTTGAGATCGTGGGAAAGAGAGCTACCTTTTCGTAGCTAGTTTGTGAGTGTTTTTTTTATTTTAATAAATTATATTTATTCATGTTTCATAAATTGAGTGATTGCTTTAATTAAAAAATCGTGATTATGGGTAAATCACTAGAATGTTAAAGTCATATTTTGTAATACATGATAGTGTAGTAAACATAACCAATAAAATAATATTTTCATCTGCTTCATAATTTAATATAACATATAGGTGATAGGTGATCATATTACAAAGGTTAGATTACTATTCCACATGTTTTTCTTGCATCTATCACATCTGTCACTTCCTGGACATCAATCATGGTTACGTAGTACTGTTACATGTGCACTGATACACGTGTACTCCATTATACCAGATATTGTCACTATTACACTGTCACCCTTACCGACCCACCGATACACTGAACACTGTATTGCATGTAAATATCTGTTACACTCTATACCGTTAGTTAACGTTGTTTCACCATTACATAGATACTGAGATTTACGACACTATTACTGCATGTTTGTGAACTATACTGATACGCTAGTACACTGGATACCGTCCTGTGCACAGTTACTTCATGTTCTTACACCACTGTTATATAGACTCACCGGTATACATGCATTGATTGTCTATGTATTCCTGTTACATGGATCATGGATTTATTCCTGTTACATGGATCATGGATTATATTATTGCTCATGGATATTCTTATATTCTCGTTATATTTATCATTGTTTATGTTACATGGATTATTGTTGCATGAGTAATTCGTCTTGTATTCCCGTTACATGATTATTTCCCGTTCTGATATTAATATTCCCGTTACTGGACATGTGAGCTGTTGATATGCGATGTGTGGAACTAAGTGCCACGTGGATTTAAACCACGAGAGCCACATCTAGAATCCCACATCTATTGTTTCCCTTTCCCGTTATCTTGTTTCATGCTATCAACGGAACTCATGTCCTGGTATCGTGTTACATGTATCATGTACTGTTCTTGTTCCTAATACCCTGTGTACATTAAATGTATGAAATATAAGATGGGGTTGGGGGAGACTTAACGGTTGACTAGATCTTGTCGGGTGGATGTCTGGATCCATTGTTTGTCCCACTGCAGGGGGACGGGGTAGTACTGGCTACCGTCTGTTATAACTCATAAGCTCCCGTTTCCCGTTATTGTTTTTGCTTATTGAGTTCCTATTACATGTTACAGCCCTTAGCGGGCTGGCCCTGGCCTCAGCAGGGGTCTGTTTAAGGCCGTGATCCCGGGTACGCACGGGATACACCTACCCGATAAGAGCTCCTCGACCAGTTGGTTTTCAATTAACATAAGAAAATAGTATACACAATAGTGACGTCGGGAACACTTGTTATTTGGTCATTCTCTCGTTTGGATAATGGTATCCATATGCCATGTCCGGATGGGTTCGACTGGAGTGCGGGCTCCAGTATGAACTGCCAGTGGTATGGGACACTGAAAGAGATTGATTAAAATACCAGGTGGTACTGATTGTTATTATTGTATAAATAACATGACTTGCCTGGTACATGTATACTATTGTGTAGTTGTACTTGTTACTGTTCCTGATATGTTATCCACTCTCATGTTACATGTAGACTTTGCTACATTACCTGATGCTTGTTACACTTCATGTGACACACTCTTCATGTACACGTATACCTTGTATTGCATGGCTTTAGTTCCTGTATATCCTATAGACACTATTCCTGTATGCTCACTTCACTATAGAATGGTTGCATACTTCATCTACATGTTCACATGCATCACATCAACAGTGTTTATTATAAACAAACATGAGACTACTGTAGACATGACCCGATGATAACCTGATAGGTAGTGATGAAATTAAAATATGACATGTTTATATTTTTATTGCTTATTATATGCCTACTATATGGTATCACTGTTACAGAATCATATATTATATATTATTATCGTGTCTGTATTACTATCGTATATATTACTGCTTCCTTCATTTTACCACTCACTAGGTTGCTTTCTGACGACCCTGGGTTTGCGTGCCCAGGTTGGATATCCGAGTTATCGTATTATCAGATAGTCCATTAGATTCACATAGGAGACTCATCATCGAGACCATTCATAGGTATCTTTGTGATTTGTTTCTGTTATCTTGTTTATCCCTTTCTTCCTATCCGTTATGATCACTAACCTCTGTCTGCAGGTATTCTTGTACTTATTTCCTGCTGGAACTCTTATACATATGGAGGTGATTTCCTGTACTGAGGCTTAGCGTACGTACGTAAGGGTTTTCCGCCCTGCGTATGTACGTCGCCATAACGTCTCTGTACCTAAATTTGGGATTCCAGCGGTATGGGTAACCACCAAATTGTTTGGGACATTACATAGTGGTATCAGAGCCTAGGTTCACACCTGGTATGGGTAACCACCTGGGTCAATGCTTGGGCTCTTACCAACAGTTCAATCAGGTTCAGATTAACTTATCTGTATCTGAATTTGGGATTCCAGCGGCGAGTACAAGAATACCATGTTATTGACAATTCATTCTCTGTCCTATTCCTTTCTTACAATTGTCAACTAGAATATCTGATTTCCTTCTCGCTTTCTTTCCATCTCATTGCTTCCAATCCGTTTAGCGTTAGTCCACTACACTAATTTTTCACCCGAGTTCATTATCGATATCAGAGTACGCAGCGGAAGCGCCGTGTTTACGTAACATTTAGGCTTTGGGGCTATAAATCTTGCCCTCCCACCTGAATTGAAATTTCGAAGACGAAATTTTTTGTAAGGTTGGGAGAAATGTAACCCCCTGATCCTTGATGTACGTATCACAGTATCAATGCTCGATACGGCGTATAAACTTGATTTGATCTTTCTGCTAGTCAGAGTGAGCCAATTTCAGTTTCAGATATTAATTTTCAATATTTTAGATTTTTTTCAGAATTTTCTGGTATTTTTCAGGATTATTTTGGAAAATCTCCGTAGTCGGTGTCGACCGATACCGATAATCGGCTCTATGACTTTTATTTCACAAATAGAGTAGAATTTTAGGAATCTGCTTTCACCTTGTGTCTTAGAATCATATTTTCTATTTTTGTTATTTTTGGAGATTTCTCTGAATTTATCAAAAATTGGGCCAAACCGGTGTCGCCTGGCGTCGGTAGTACACTTTAGGATTTTTAACATGCAAACATGACGTTATTTCATGAATCCGATTTCACATTCCTCCTCCATGTAATATTCACCATTTTCGGTAATTTTTGCGAACCATATGGAGCGAGTCAATTTTACTGAATAAAATAACATTAATTAAATAATATAACAATCTTTTACTTTTTCCTTTTTTCCTCTTCTCCATTTCTCTGGACTGTTCCCCCCACTGCCTTAAACCACCGCCTATTTCCACCGCCCTCTCTCTCTCTTTCCCCCTTAAATCTCTCCCTTTCTTTCTCTAATTCTCACTTTAACTCTCTCCCACTCTCTAATTATCTCTAATTATTTCTAATTAACACCCTCTCTCTCTTTCTCACTGTAATTCTCTCCCTCTCACCGTTCCAGGACAACGTGGGTCTAACCCACGCCGGCGGCCACGCGGCGGTGGCCGGCCGCCACCGCGCCTCCAAGCCGGCTTCCACTCTCCCTTCTTCTTCTTCTTCTTCTTCTTTTCCTTCTACTTCTCTTCTTCTTCTTCTTCTTCCCCTGTTCTTCTTCTTCTTTTTCTTTTCTTTTCTTTTCTAGTGATTCTTCTCCCTCACTCTCTCTCGCTCTCTTTCTCTCTGTTCGTGGCCCCAGACCTCCGCCGGCGACCTGAGTGCCGTCGCCAGCTTGGGCGACCGCCGGCGAGACTGCCAGGCTGGGCCTGGCCGCTGCCCCTATACCGCCCTCTTCTCTGTTCTCTCTCTCTCTCTCTTACTCTCTCTCTCTCTCTCGCTGATCGTTGTCGGCGGCTAGACCCGCCGCCGGTAGGCCCTCCATCGCCACCGGCCAGCTAGGCTGGCCGCCACAGCACCACAGCAGCGGCAGCAAGCGCTGCCGCTGCTGCTGCTGTAGGATGTTGGGTTCGGGTGTAAACCCGAACCCTATAACCTTATTGGGTAGGTTTTGAAACCCACTAAACCCAATAATCCGATAACCCATTATATTTAAATTACGGGTTTGGGTATTGGATCCAAACCCGACCCGTTAAGAGCCCAACCCGCAACCAAAACCCAATAAAGGTAATATTACTGAAAACCCCTTGCTAAATTTTATTATTTGCATTTGAAATATTTTTATTACAGATTTAACCTATTTCTATTATGTTTAGTGTTCAGGCGATATCTGGAGCATCCGGACTCCGAATTGGATGATTCTGGATCCGTTGCGATCGTGAGAAATAGAACTACCTTTTCGTAGCTAGTTTGTCAGTATTTTTTTAGTTTAATAAATTATATTTATTCATGTTTCATAAATTGAGTGATTGCTTTAATTAATAAATCGTGATTATGGGTAAATCACTAGAATGTAAAGTCTTATTTTGTAATACATCATAGTGTAGTAAACATAACCAATAAAATAATATTTTCATCTACTTCATGGTTTAGTATAACATATAGGTGATAGGTGATCATATTACAATGGTTAGATTACTATTCCACATGTTTTTCTTGCATCTATCACATCTGTCACTTCCTGGACATCAATCATGGTTACATAGTACTGTTACATGTGCACTGATACACGTGTACTCCATTATACCAGATATTGTCACTATTACACTTTTACCCTTACCGACCCACCGATACACTGAACACTGTAATGCATGTAAATATCTATTACACTCTATACCGTTAGTTAACGTTGTTTCACCATTACATAGATACTGAGATTTACGACACTATTACTGCATGTTTGTGAACTGTACTGAGACGCTAGTACACTGGATACCGTCCTGTGCACAGTTACTTCATGTTCTTACACCACTGTTATATAGACTCACCGGTATACATGCATTGATTGTCTATGTATTCCTATTACATGGATCATGAATTTATTCATGTTACATGGATCATGGACTATATTATTACTCATGGATATTCTTATATTCTCGTTATATTGATCATTGTTTATGTCACATGGATTATTGTTACATGAGTAGTTCGTCTTGTATTCCCGTTACATGATTATTTCCCGTTCTGATATTGATATCCCGTTACTGGACATGTGAGCAGTTGATAGGCGATGTGTGAAACTAAGTGCCACGTGGATTCAAGCCACGGGGGCCACCTCTAGAATCCCACATCTATTGTTTCCCATTTCCTGTTATCTTGTTTCGTGCTATCAACAGATCTCATGTCCTGGTATCGTGTTACATGTATCATGTACTTTTCTTATTCCTGATACCCTGTGTACATTAAATGTATGAAATATAAGATGGGGTTGGGGGAGACTTGACGGTTGACTAGATCTTGTCGGCTGGATGTCTGGATCCATTGTTTGTCCCACTGCAGGGGACGGGTAGTGCTGGCTACCGTCTGTTATAACTCATGAGCTCCCATTTCACGTTATTGTTTTAGCTCATTGAGTTCCTGTTACATGTTACAGCCTTAGTGGGCTGGCCCTGGTCTCAGCAGACAGGGTCTGTTTAAGGCCGTAATCCCGGGTATGCACGGAATACACCTACCCGATAAGTGCTCCTCGACCAGTTAGTTTCCAATTAACATAAGAAAATAGTATACACAATAGTGACGTCGGGAACACTTGTTATTTGGTCATTCTCTCGTTTGGATAATGGTACCCGTATGCCATGTCCGGAGAGGTTCAACTGGAGTGCGGGCTCCAGTATGAATTGCCAGTGGTATGGGACACTGGAAGAGATTGATTAAAATACCAGGTGGTACTGATTGTTATTATTGTATAAATAACATGACTTGCTTGGTACATGTATACTATTGTGTAGTTGTACTTGTTACTATTCTTGATATGTTATCCACTCTCATGTTACATGTAGACTTTCCTACATTACCTGATGCTTGTTACACTTCATGTGGTGACACACTCTTCATGTACACATATACCTTGTATTGCATGGCTTTAGTTCCTGTATATCCTATAGGCACTATTCCTGTATGCTCACTTCGTTATAGAATGGTTGCATACTTCATCACATGTTCACATGCATCACGTCAACAGTGTTTATTATTTACAAACATGAGACTACTGTAGACATGACCCGATGATAACCTGCTAGGTAGTGATGATATTAAAATATGACATGTTTATATTTCTATTGCTTATTATATGTTTACTATATGGTATCACTGTTACAGAATCATGTATTATATATTATTATCGTGTCTGTATTACTATCGTATTTATTACTGCTTCCTTCATTTTACCACTCACTAGGTCGCTTTCTGACGACCCTGGGTTTGCATGCCCAGGTTGGAGATCCGAGTTATCGTATTGTCAGATAGTCCATTGGATTCACATAGGAGACTCATCATCGAGACCATTCATAGGTATCTTTATGATTTGTTTCTGTTATCTTGTTTATCCCTGTTTTTCCTATCCGTTATGATCACTAACCTCTGTCTCCAGGTATTCTTGTACTTATTTCCTGCTGGAACTCTTATACATATGGAGGTGATTTCCTGTACTGAGGCTTAGCGTACGTACGTAAGGGTTTTTCGCCCTACGTATGTACGTCGTCATAACGTCTCCGTACGTGAATTTGGGATTCCAGCGGTATGGGTAACCACCAAATTGTTTGGGGCGTTACACTTCCAAAGAAGAATATTCTTCTACCTTCCTCCTTTCTCTATAGAGGGTGCTCCCCCAAAGTAAAGACAAATATTCTCCCTGAGATTTTTCTTGGTCCTGCTGCTTTCATAATCCTGTGAATGTACTGGTTAACTACGGTTCGACCGTACAGTGATTTGGTAGTGCTATCCAAATACCCTGAAGGAGTGTTGTATTTTGGGAGACAGCGTCCAGTAACCCGTTAGCACCGGTGCGGGGGACATAATTGTCTTAAGGAGATTCGCTTTAAGCGTACCTCACTCCAAGTACTGTATAAGTGAATTAATTTTCTTTATACATGGGTTATACTGATATTCAGTATATTGAGACTGACTTATACCAGTCTAATTAGTATTTAATCAAGGAAGGTAATTGAAAGGTGGTTCTTTAATTAAGGAACGTTCTATTGAACGGAAACATCCCACCTAATATTAACCGACCTGGCCATTAGATCGGTAATATTTCAGTGATATTTATTAGTTGTCAGATTGATCCTAGAAACTAACAATCTTAAGACAATTAATTGAAGTTTCTTACTTCTGTTCTGCTTCAATTTACAGAAAATGTCTGAGACTAATCAAGACAGCTCAAGCAAGGCACAAAATTTGCAGATACAAGCTTTGATGCCTACCACTTCCTAACCCGAAGTCAGAGAGTCAGGAAAATTTGATGGCACAGAATTCAAGAGATGACAATAGAAGATGCTCTTCTACTTGACCACTCTGCATCTGGCCAAATTTCTGCAAGAGGATTCACCAGAACCCGGAACTGATCGGGACTCAGTCCTTGCAGTCGATGCATGGACTCAAGGTGACTTCCTTTGTCGAAACTATATTTTGAATGAACTGGATGACTCTCTTTACAATGTTTACAGTCCAATCACAACGGTAAAGAAGTTATGGGCCATGCTTGATAAGAAATACAAGACCGAGGATGCCAGTACCAAGAATTCGTCGTAGGATGATTTCTGGAGTACTAGATGGTGGACAACAAGACTGTGATCAGTCCAGTGCAAGAGTTCCAACTTATCTTGCACAAGATAGAAGCCAAAGGTATGATTCTACCTGAATCTTTTCAGGTTGCTACTATCATGGAGAAACTCCCACCTGCGTGGAAAGATTTCAAGAACTACCTGAAGTACAAGTGCAAGGAGCTGAAATTGGAAGATCTCATTGTGAGGCTTCGAATTGAAGAGGACAACAGAAAGTCTGAGAAAAGGAGCAGTAAGAACTCCAATGAAGCCAAGGCCAATGTGATCGAAGACTCAAAGGGGAAAGCGTCTACTTCCAAAGGCTTAAAGCGGAAGAAGACTGCCCAAGGGTACAAAGGTAAGATCCAAGAAGGCAAGAACATGCGCTTCAAGGAACCTGCTACATCTGCAATAAAGAAGGGCATAAGGCGAATGAATATCGCAGTCGTCTCAAAAAGAATAAGAAGACCATCCACAGGCAAACCTGACCGACCATGCGTCGCCATCCTTTCAGCTGTGGTGTCAGAAGTGAATCTAATGACCAACAAAAGGATTGGTGGGTAGATACTGGAGCTACTCGGCACATCTGCTCTGAGAAATTATTATTATCTGATTATCATAAACTAGAGCAAGATGAGCAACTATTCATGGAAAACTCAACCGTCTCTAAGGTTGAGGGAAAAAGCAAGGTCATCCTGAAGTGGACATCTAAGAAAGAGCTTACTTTGAATGATGTGCTACATGTTCCAGATATCCGCAAGAATCTGATCTCTGGATCAATACTTAGTAAGAAAGGATTTAGAATGGTTTTGAATCAGAATATTTGTACTTACTAAGGGTGGGATGTATGTGGGAAAGGGTTATCTTGTTGATGGACTTTTTAAAGCCAATGTTGCAGTGGTGGACAAAAGTCTGTGTATTTGTACCCAAAGCTTATAAATAAAGAAAAGTCTACTGTTTATTTGCTTGAGTCTCCATTTTTATGGCATGCTAGATTAGGGCATGTAAATTACAAGTCATTAAACATCTTGTCTAATCTAGAATATATTCCTAAACTCAACTTGAAAGAATTCACAAGTGTGAAATTTGTGTTGAAGCCAAGTTAGCGAAAAATTTATTTCACTAAATTGATCGAAATACAGAACCTTTAGGGTTAATTCATAGCGATCTGTGTGACTTGAAGTTTATGCCAACTAAAGGCCGGAAAAAGTATTTTATTACTTTTATTGATGACTGTAGAAAATACTGTTATGTGTATCTTTTAAACAGTAAGGATGAGGCGATGAATATGTTTATAACATATAAACCCGAAGTTGAGAATCAAATCAACAAGAATATCAAGATTCCAAAATTCGATAGAGGCAGAGAATATGAATCAAATGATTTTAGTGAGTTATGTGCTAAATTTGGTATAATCCATCAAACAACAGCATCATATCTCATCAGCAAATGGAATTGCTGAACGGAAGAACAAAACTTTAAAGGAGATGGTCAATTCCATGCTCGTAAGTTCTGGAGCTCCGCAAAACTTGTGGGGGGAAGCTCTGTAACTGCAGATTATATTCTAAATAGAGTACCTCACAAGAAACTTGGTCTTATACCATTTGAGTTATGGCATGGATGGACACCTTCCTATCATTACCTCAAAATGTGGGGGTGCCATGCAAAGGTGCTAGCACCATTACCTAAAAAGACCAAGTTGGGAGCAAGAACTATGGACTGCATATTCATAGGTTATGCCTTGAATAGTAGTGCCTATAGATTTCTGGTTCATAAATCAGAAATACCAGATATTCATGTAAACATGATTATCGAATTTAGAGATGTTGTGTTCTTTGAAGACATCTTTCCATTTAAATGGGAAACAGATAAGACTTCTGGGAAAAGAACACATGAGATGGCATTCAGGGACGAAAGCCCCGAGAAACTGATTGTTAATGCGGAAATTGAACCAAGAAGAAGTCAGAGATCTAGAATCTCAAAATCTTTTGGTCCAGATTTTATAGCATACGCTATTGAAAGCGAGTCTCAAACATTTAAAGAGGCTATGTCTACCCTAGAAGCACAAATGTGAAAAGAAGTTATAAATAGCGAAGTAGAATCCATACTAAGTAATCATACTTGAGAATTGACAAACTTGCCTTCTGGCAGTAAACCAATTGGGTGTAAGTGGATTTTCAAAAGAAAATTAAACCCGATGGATCATCGATAAATACAAGGCTAGATTAGTAGCTAAGGGTTATCGACAAAAGGAAGGACTTGACTACTTCGATACTTATTCACCAGTAACAAGAATAACCTCCATTCGAATGTTGATTACAATTGCAGTATTGCATAACTTAGATATCCATCAAATGGATGTCAAGACTGCATTCTTAATGCTGAATTAAATTAAGAAATATATAAAGCAACCTGAAGGATTTATAGTCAAGGGTTAAGAACACAAAATGTGTAAATTAGTAAAATCCTTATACGGTCTAAAGCAGGCTCCAAAACAATGGCATGAGAAATTTGATAGTGTCATGATCAAAGATGGATTCACTATCAATAAATGCGATAAGTGTGTTTATACTAAAACAGTTGGAAATGCATGTATCATTGTTTGTCTTTATGTAGACGACATATTAATACTTGGGACTAATATTGAAATTATTAAGTCCACTAAAAGAATGTTATCCAACAGTTTTGACATGAAGGATCTGGAGGTTGCTGATATAATTTTAGGAATTAAAATCACCAGAACACCAGATGGAATCAGTCTATCTCAATCTCACTACGTGGAGAAGATGATCGAAAGATTCAAGGATCATAGGATAAAGGAGAATACAATCCTTTTCTCCCACACATCCATCTTCATAAGAATATAGGAACTGAAATACGCTAGTTGGAGTATTCTCAGATTATGAAAGTTTAATGTATTTGATGAATTACACTAGACCCGATATTGCTTACGCTGTAAGCAAGTTAAGCAAGATACACTAGCAATCCTAGTGATGATCATTGGACTGCTCTACTATGAGCATTAGGTTACGTATCACATACCAAGGAATATACCTTTAGATATAGACAGTATCCACCTGTACTTGAAGAATACAATGATGTTAATTGAATTGCAGATTCTGAGGAATCAAAATCAACTAGCGGATACGTATTTACTTTAGGAGGAGCAGCAGTATCTTGAAAATCTTCCAACAAACATGTATTGCCTATTCTACTATGGAATCGGAATTCATAGCCTTAGATAAGGCTGGAGAAGAAGCAACACAGCTTCTACAATTTTTGAAAGATATACCATTATGGCAAAAGCCAGTACCCGCTATATGCATACACTTGGATAATCAAGCAGTTATATCAAGGGCACAAATTTTATATATAATGGTAAGTCTAAACATATTCATCGTAGACATAATACTGTTAAGCAGTTGCTCTCAAATGAAATTATTTCTATTGATTTTGTCTCGTCAAAAGATAATTTAGCGGATCCGCTTACCAAATGTTTAAGTGGAGAGCGTATAAACTGCGCATCGAGGGGAATGGGTCTAAAAGCCTAACCTTACCGAGTCAGCTTAATGGAAATCTCACTTAGCGACTGGATATCCCACGGACTAAGTTCAAGAGGAAAAACTAGTTATAATTAACTCAGCAAGTACACTTAGGAGCTTGACTCCAATTCATTCCTAAGGTGCACACAAGTGCTTTCTACAAGTGGATTAAGGATAAGCTTAATGCTTTTAATGATGCCTATATCTTGTTACTAAACAAGTGGAGTAGAGTAGACTACTCTTAATAGGACGATCACCTGTGTGAGTATAGAGTTGGGTCAGCTCTTTGGGAATTTCTATGGAGGTTGTTATTCCCTAAAGATACTCTCTGAAACCAAGAATGTCCAGGGTCAAAATGGACACAATTGAGAATCAAAGTTGATTTGGAAAGTTACTGTGTGAAGCTTGTTGACTTGGCTTACACTAACCGCTAACAGTTCAAGACCTAGTTCACTGATTAACCAATAAGTCTGATAAAGCTTTCACTATGGAAGGTTCAAGACAGACCTATCCTGACGTAGTTTCTTTTCTAAAGTACCTGTCACAATAGGGTCAGTCTCTTTGTGTGTCAATTCCTTGAATCTCCATTCATTGTGAGAGATTGTTGGGAAATATGAAGAATAAATGTGAATCTTTGAGTTAAATTATGACGAGATCCATTGATTGAATCAATTGGATAATGGTTGGAGTCTATTCTCCTTCCATTGGGGATGAACGTGGTAATTCACATGTTCAATTCCGACTTCGAATGAATGAGATATTCAAGTCTAAAGTTTGCCTAATTCAAAGCCAAAATGGGACTAAAGGTAGCTAAAAGCATTTAGTCCCCACATTAGCCATGGATGGAAGTTTGAAGTGTTTAAGTAGAGAAAAAAGGGAACAAAGGGTGTGCCCTTTGGGTACTTGGAGTTTTTGCACGCGTTAGGGGGAAACCATGCCCACACGTGCGCGCGCCGCCGCTGGCGGCGGCGGCGACTGCGACTGGCCGGCCAGTCCCAGCGTCGGTGCCGGGCTCGGGCTCGGGTTCCCTACCCTGTGCGGTTCTTTTTGAACCGGGTCTCACAAGTATGCGGATCATACCCGCTCTGCCATCCGGATCTGAACCATCTAGGCAACGGCTGTCAGCAAACCGCCGCGAACAGTTGGGCAGTTGCTGCGGTTGAAACGAACCATTGCAACGGTTCAGACCGAATGTTGCAACTGTTCGGTTAGGTTCGAACACCTTTACCCCTCCTGGAGCGCTATACATAGCGCTCCATTTTCTCAAACTAAGACACACAACAATACAGAGAAACAGAAGCAACTGAAGAGGGCATTCTGCAACTCAAGTTCGACTGAAGTGGGCTTTCTGCAACTTAAGTTCGAAGTGACTTCCTACAGAAAGTGGGAATTCTGCAACTCAGATTCCGAAGCGACTTCTAAGAGATTCTAAAAAATTCATTCTGAAAGAGGGCTCAGAAAATTCAACAGATTCTTTATGTTGTCTGAATTTGGGACTTCCAAAGAAGAATATTCTTCTACCTTCCTCCTTTATCTACAGTGGATGCTCCTCCAAAGTAAAGACAAATATTCTCTCTGAAATTTATTTTGGTCCTGCTGCTTTCATAATCCTGTGAAGGTACTAGTTAACTACGGTTCGACCGTACGGTGATTTGGTAGTGCTATCCAAATACCGTGAAGGAGTATTGTATCTTGGGAGACCAGCGTCCAGTAACCCGTTAGCACCGGTGCGGGGGACGTAATTGTCTTAAGGAGATTCGCATTAAGCGTACCTCACTCCAAGTACTGTATAAGTGAATTAATTTTCTTTATACAGGGGTTATGCTGATATTCAGTATATTGAGACTGACTTATACCAGTCTAATTGGTGTTTAACCAAGAAGGTAATTGAAAGGTGGTTCCTTAATTAAGGAATGTTCTATTGAATGAAAAACCTCCCACCTGATATTAACCGACCTGGCCAATTAGATCAGTAATATTTTAGTGATATTGATTAGTTGTCAAATTGATCCTAGAAACTAACATGAGAGTGGTCCTAGGCACTCTATTGCTTGAGGATTTAATGCATTTTTTATAGTAATTTATAAAACCTAATTTTTCACCGAAACTAAAAGAAAAGTGTTCAACACATTTATTCGCGCTAATTCATCATTATTTTTAATATCAAAGAAATGAAATATTGAGGGTTAGTGGTAGCGTACCTTGATATTTGAGATTGCGTTTTTATGAGACCGGCTTAATAATGATGAACCCTCTCTAGATGCTTTTAAAATGTTCCATAGCCACCGAAAGTGGACCACTTATAAGTTTTTGAATAATGTTTGCAACTTACACTAACGACCATGCCCGACTCATTCATGATTTTTTATGAAATGATGTACGAAAAGTTCGGACTTTAATTTTTTTACTAGCAGCAGTGGTATCTTCTTCGCCTCTATCACCGGGTTGAGTTTCTGATCTTTATTTTCGAATATTGGCTTGCGCCTCTTCTTCGGAATGTATTTTCGATTCATCGATGTTGAAGCCGTAATTCGTCTCGGACGAATGTAAAAAACTGAAAATATCATTTCGACAGGTTAACTTTCACCAACCTTACTTTTTCCTTTTTCTGACGAACTTCCACTTACCATGGAACGTACGAAAATTGAAGGAAGATTATTGAGAGAGACTTTAGTGAGATATTATGGGGGGGGGGGGAGAGAGAGAGAGAGAGAGAGAGAGAGATAGAGAGAGAGAGAGAGAGATTATGGAAGAGAGAGTTTTGTAGGGAGATTTTTCAGAGAGATTATGAGGACTTGTAGTCTTGTAGAGTAGGAGTCTTGAGGAGAGATATTGTAGATAATTATAGAAAAGAGATTGTAGAGAAAAATATATGTAGCAAGGTTTGGATTTTTGTGTGGAGGAGAATGAGAGAAATGTGCCTATTTATAGATTTCCAAAAAAATTAATTATACCCAGCCC
>JAVJIF010018131.1:0-66857 GCA_038442645.1 Agave tequilana | reverse complement strand
AGTAAGGAGTGATTTGAAAATTTTGACGGGATTTTGAGTCTTCTAGAATTTGAATTCATCACTCAAGCTCTTCGAAGGCTCCCATCCTCTTTACCCATTCAATTGATTCTTCTAATGGTTGCTCAAGAGAAGGAGTATATGAAGCTGGGTGTTCGTAAGGTGGTTGACAATATGACTCGGAGGAGTTGTATCCCTATTAGTTCTATGAAGAGTAGTGATGATTATCCAGTCTTGTTCATACTATTGGGACTGAGGTATGTATTGATTCGGATAAGACCAATCCGACACACTAGGTGGGTTAAACTTATGATATGCAGGGTTGGTAATATACGAAAAAGAGGGTCAAAGTGTATCATGGATTACCATTAAAATTGAAAAAAAATGTTGTTATAAGCCATATCATACAAGAAATGTCAAAAATAAACAAAAAAACAAACAAATAAACTAATAAAAAGAAAAAATGTAACCTAAGTTAGGGTAGATCTTAGACCTAGACGATTCCTAACTGGTTAGATTGTCCACGGGAGGTATATTGCCGAATCTGACCACAAGTTAATCGGCCAGGTAGGGGCAAGATTGGTGGGAGGTATCTGTGCTTAAAATAACGGGCCTAATTAAGCCAAACCACAGCCTCCGGAGTTTTGCCTCTAATTCCCAACCATTAACACCGATTTGCAGAATCAAATTTTAATCAACTTTCCCTTAAGTCAGTCTCTATTGAGCGAGATGTCCCTATGGCCAACATCTACTCAGTTTTAGTTAGGTTTGGGCTAGTGAGTGAGGATATGTTTGTGAGCTAAGGGATGATAATGACTTCCCCATCTTATCTTGTTTATAGGACAAGCCCTTAATTCAGTTTACTGCAGTGTACAAGTATATAGAAAAAGTAACAGTCAAGCAATTTCATATAAGAATGAACCTTATACTAAATACTATGCACACATACCTTGGCTCTAGCACTCTTCAACCGTAAGTAGAAAAATGTAATGAAATCGACATGTGTCTTAATGCAAAGTCTAAACTATTTTTAGCATTTACAATCAACCTTTTACTGTTGAATTAGAAATGTATGTATAGTGAGTCAAATAAGAAAATAAAAGATACAGATATTTAAACTTTACAATTCAGCCAACCTGCAAAAATACAGGTAGTAGTTCACTCAGATTGTCACAAGAATGTAGCAAATCTGAGGGCTTCTTAGCTCTACTTTCTTGAACAGAGTCCAGGGCCACTTATATGCCTACTGCAGTAGAAATTCTTTGTTGTTAAACCTGTACACCAAGAACAAATAACAAAGTTAACCAAGAATGTAAATTTAAAAAGAGAATTATTTACCGTCCCTCCCCGGCAACGGCGCCAAAATTTGATGAGTTGAAACCTGCACATAAAAATACAGAAATTCAGAACTTTATAACAGTAGTGCAGGTACTCAATGCTACTACGATAGCAAGTAGGTATGTGGGTCGTGATCCTCAAGGAGGGACTAGCGATGAAAGTTTTTTGCAAGTTCTCTTTCAATTACAAAGAATGGTTAAAGTTCTTCTTTTAGCTTTTAAAAAGAATAAGAAAATAAGTTATGTTAGGCTATGAAAGTGGTAGATAGGAATGGTGATTTTGTATAAAGAAAGTAAAAAATAGTAGATATTTGGTGATGGAGATGATCTAAACTAAAGATTAAAAGAAAAGAAAGAAAACGTAAAAGAAATATTTACCTTTTTTCGGTTAATGATTTACCTTGAATTCTTGCATGTTTACCTTGATCTAAAGGCGATCAGTGCATAACTCATAAGATTAACTCAATCTCAATTCACATTACATCATCAAGGCTTCTTCGAGCAAGTATGAAATGATACATAGGGAAGAATCCATCATCATGAGCTATCGATGGCACTCGCTAAGGTAAGATAATATCGATGCTATTTGACCCACTTAGACTATCATAAAAACTGAAAGAGGAAGAGTAGAAAGAAGAAGAAGAAAATAAAAATAAAGAAGAACATAAAAAATTACCTTCATATTGCTTGCAGAAATGATGGAAGAAAGGAGGAGGTTACATCAGTGTCGCTCTCAATATAAATCTCTCCCTTACTTACATGAATCTTAGTCTAATCTATGCTTACAAAGAAATAAAAATTACATAAAATGAAAATAAAAACCTATACTAAAAAGAATGAAAAACTGGCCTAAGAATCTATCTTTGCTTGATCGTTCCTTATATACTGAGAATTTTTCAGGTATTTATAGCAAATATGGAACGGGGGAGAGCGTCTGAAGCAGGGGGAGCAAACACTCCCCCAAATCTTATTAGATTGCCACGGATCCGCAGCTATGGCCACGGATCCGCAGCCTGAGGTGGCCAATTGGTCACATCCAGGGAGCGTGGCATCCTGGCGTTCATCTACCTTAGATTATTCCATTAGATTTTCTATTTGGACTCAGTATTTGACGTTATCCTCGGTTGATCTTAGCTAACAAAAATGGATTTATGAAATCTGAATTTTATCAATTTTTATTTGGTGTTATCTTTCTGATTTGCTCTGATCTTCAACTGAAAATTTGCCCTAATCTTTGATTTGTTCTGGATGTGGTGATATTCTAATTGATTTTTAAGTTAACCGAATTGATTCACCCAAATCTGATTTTAACTGACTGAATTTGGGATCATCCTCAGCTAACCAAATAAATTCAGTTAAATCTGATTTTAACTGATATTTATTTAGTTTAATCCTCTTTCTCTTCATGAGTATCTTCTGCAAAATAGACATTTAAGATAAGAAAATTAGCAGATTTATTAAACGATAAATGTAAGAGTGTAATGAAAAGAATACAAAATATGTGTACGATCAGTTATGCACATGATTCTCATGTTATTTCATTTTTGTATACTCATTCAAGTTTTTCTATATATCATTAAATTTCAAGTTGTATTTTCATTAACATATATACATATATATGATTGATTGTACTTGTTTTACAATGACCATACATGTTTTATAGCACAAATTGATTTTATGTTAAGTTTGATTTTACTTCAACTCAAACTCACTAGAAGATTCTCTTAAGGAGAAAGTTGTTACAATTTAACTCTTGCTGAATCGGGATTGAGAGGCGAAACCTCAAAAGTTGGTGGTTTGGCTTAATTAGGCACGTCGCTTTTTGCGCGGATACCTCTCACCAACCATGCCACCTACCATGACGATTAACTTGTAGTTAGATTCTATAATATACCTCCCATGGATAATTTACAGTTAGGAGTCATCTAAATCTTAGTCTACCTTAGAATACGCTTGATTGATTTTTTTTTCTTTGATTGACTAGGTGATCTTGTTTTTTTAATTAATTGTGCATGTCAGCTTTGTTTAGAGACCCAGCTACATCTGGGCTGACTAGGAACAATTCACCACCCAAACCCGATCCAAACATGGCAAAATCAATATCTCTCTAAGATAAGTTCTATCCTATTAGAACTTCTCTGCCATCTTGCATTCAGTTTCCGAAGTTGATGGCGACACCATAGTGCTAAAGCCATAATTCATTAACGCTCTTTCAAAATGTCATGGTCTAAAGTCTGATGATGCATACTTTCTCATAAAAGATTTGAAGAAGTGTGTCTCATGATGAGGATACCACAGTTAGGAGACGATTCTATTTGGTTACATTTTGTCCCTTTCGCCCTCAAGCATCTAGTGAAAAAGAGGCTATATAGTTTAGCGACTGAATCATTTACATCATTAGATGATTTCATCAAGGCCTTCTTGAAAAAATTCTACCATATTCTTAAGACCATTCTTATCTGAAAAAACATAATGCAGTGCAAGAAAGAAACATCCGAATCATTTTGGAAATAATTTGAACATTTTCGAAGATCTCCTTACCCAATGCCCCCATCACGGCCTAAAGAAGTGGCAGTTGTGTCAAATTCTCTATGATGTTTTAGACTATCAAAATAAGACTATATTAGAAATCATGTGTCAAGGGGAATTTAGAAAAAGAATGAACATGAAGGGTGAGAAATATATGAAGATTTAGCGGAGAAGATCATCCAACAGGAACCAACTCCCGATAAATCTAAAAGTAATATCCCAATCTCGTCAAAAGGAGGTATCCATTCAATAGAGACATCCATAACAACGGATGCTAAATTTGCTAGCATTATGCGAAGACTAGATGCTTTAGAAACTAAGGAGCCTGTCCCAGTAAACCAAGTCAACCCAATACAATCCATATCCGTGGGCTGCACTTACTGTCAAGCGATGAACCATGTGTTCAAAGAGTGTCTGTTTACATTGCTCATCAAGTGTTGCCTGAGCATATAAATGCAGCTTTTGGAAGGCAGAACAATAATCCATATTCACAAACGTACAATTCTGATTAGAGAAATCATCCAAATTTCTCATGAGGCAAAACATCAATGTTCAAATTAGGCCCAACTTCTCCAACAATTTCCAATCATCTCATTATCAATAAAAATTTCCCAACCAAGTTCCACCACCTTCTTTCCAAATGGATACGATTCTCCAACATGGAAAGAAAGATGCATACTTACAACAAGACCCAAGAAACACTTATTCAAATCGTGACTAAGTTAGAAAATTAATTAAGTTAGCAAGCTAATCCAATTAGTGAAAGAACAAAGGGACTCTGCGTAGTCAACCGTTGCTAAATCCTGGAAACTTTAGGTAGTCCAATGAGGCTCAAGATCCAAATCAATGTAACTTGTTTCATACATTGAGGTCAAGAAAACAAGTTGATAACCAAGTATCAATGCCAGCAAATCTAACGCATGCATCCACCTCTTCAAGTCCCATCCCACCTAACTCTGAACAAAAAGATAAGTCAGCCAAGCAAGTGCATCAGCCTATAGTCTCATTTCTGAATAGGCTTAGAAATGATAATAATACACACATGGAGAAAATACTTGAGACAGTTAATCAAGTAAAGATTAATTTACCCTCTTCCTGATGCAATCAACAAGTCCCTATTTATGTAAAATTCCTTAAGGACATGTGTACCATGAAGAGAAAGACTAATGTGCTTAAAAAAAAGTTTTGTAGCCACTAATATTAGTGAGTTATTGTCTAATCAGATTCTTGTCAAGTACAAGAATCCTGGTTGCCCTACCATTTCTTGCACAATAGGTACAGTTGAAATTAATCGAGCACTTCTTGATTTCGGAGTAAGTATCAATTTGCTTCCCTACTCACTATATAATAACTTAGGTTGGACAAGTTTAGCCTACTCAAGTTACGATCCAGCTAGCTGACCGGTTAGTCAAAGTTCTAAAGGGAAAGTAACTGATGTCCTTATCCGGATTGGAAATTCATATACCTAGTTGATTTCGTTATTCTAGAAACCCAACCAGTTCTAATCCTAGGTCTCAAACTTCTATCATCCTAGGATGTCCCTTCCTCGCGACTGCCAATGCAACCATAATTGTAGGAACAGATCCATGAGATTGACCTTTGGAGGCATGACTAAGGAAGTCAACGTCTTCAACCTAGGAGAATAAACTTGTGATATGGATAATCAACCTTTTGAGGTAAACCTCATTGAGAACTTGGCAAGTGAACACAATGAGGAGATAGAACTAGAAGTTGAATGGGATGCCGAGTTGGAATCCGATGAATTAAGCCTTGGTGAGATTGTCAATCTTCAATTGAGTGGACATCGAGCCCCAATTGATTTGATCCGGAGCCAACAAGCTTGACTCCCATCTGACTGATGGGCAAGAAGAAAACCTTATCAGAGTTCTTAAGAAATATGAGGAAGCTATTAGTTGAACAATGACCAACATAAAGGGATTGAGTCCAGTTATAATTCAACACAGAATCCATTTAAATGAAGAGATAAAACAAAAAAAGGACCCGCAGTGTAGGTTAAACCCTATTATGTAAGAGGCCATGCGAACTGAAATAGTGAAAACTATTAGATAACAGGATAATTTATCCCATTTTTGATAGCTAATAGGTCAGCATAATCCACCCAGTCCCTAAGAAATCTGGTTTTACCGTGGTAGAGAATGAAAACTAAGAGTTAGTCCAAACATAACTGATTGCAAAATTTATTGCATTATTCTTTATTATATTTTCACATTTTATCATGTAATAAATCTGTTAAATTCCTTATCTCAAATGTCTATTTTGCAGAAGATAATCATGGGAAGAAAGAGGATAAATCAAATAAATATCAGTTAAATTCAAATTTAACTAGAAATATTTGGTTAGAGGAGGATGATCCCAATTCCAGTCAGTTAAATTTAGTTTTTGGTGAATCAAGTGGTTAAAGTTAAAGATCAACCGAGGATAACGTCAAATACAGAGTCTAAATCGAAAGGGATAAATGGATTGAGAGAAGATCAATAGATGAGATGAACCAATTTTGACTCGAATTCTGACTGGATACATTATAATATTTGAATAATAACTTTCGCTAGTGAAACTCAAATCTAATGATTCAAAATGATCCAGAAAGAAGACTTAAAGGGCTACAATGCTTAAGATTGTTGGCCCAAAGGCCCATCACTCTAGTTTTGATGATGATCAACTCATGTAGTTATGTTTACTAATGATCTTGTGTTTAATTAGTGACAGATTTGTTATCAAGATCTTAGTAGGTGCATAGCTTCAACAAAGGATTTGAAGTCAAGTTTTGGAGCTAGCACGGTTTGATCCAAGAGCCATTGGATCGTGTTTGGACCAAGTCAAGAAGATGAGAAGGCTTCAAGTGAAGACTTCAAGAAGATGAAGACTTGTGTCTAGGTATAAGATTTTTATTTTTAGATAAAATGTAAAGGATAGAGTAGTTGGTGGATTGCTCAAGTACATATACACACACACTCTTGATAGTTTTGTTTTATAAAAGAACTTTTATTTTAGAAAATATCATTTTGATTTTTGATTTTCAAGTTTACATATCTTTTATCCAAAATCAAGTTTAGAGCTTAATGTCAAAAACATAGATATCTTATATGTGTAATGGATCATATCCATACACACTATGCTTTAATGAATTCAAAATATCTTGTTTTTGTATCATCAAGAAGTTTATGGAAAATAAGTTTTAGAAAAAATACAAGTTTTCAATTGAGTCAATATTTCCATATTACAAAAATAGTCCAAATCTTTTATAACATGCCTTGATTTTGTGCAAGCATGTTTGTTTATCAAAGTATATGGTAAAACTATTTTTTAGATTTTTAAGTATTTTATGGGATTTTATTTCAATCAAAAAGACCAAGTTTTAAATCCCTTATCAGATTTTTGTTTCAGGCTTCAGCCAAGTCGACTAGTCGACCTACCAAGTCGACTAGGGCTGAAGTCGGTCGACCGGCTCGGTCGACCGACGTGCACGACGTGCACGCCTTGACCTGGCAGATGGCCGGTCTGCCCGACCCAGTCGACCGGAACTGAGAGCAGTGCTCTCTGTTCTTTTGGGTCGACGGGCGGTCGACCGGAGGCTCCAACGGTCGGATTCTTGACCGTTGGCGGTCGACCGGACGGTCGACCGACAGGTCTGACAGACCCCAATGGCTAGTTTTTGACAGCCTATAAATTTGGGGGTTTGGTCATTGTTTTCAACAAGATTTGGAGAGTATTTTTGAGCCAGTTTTTCCAATCCTTTTCAGAAGTTTTCTCCACAAATTTGAGAGCTAATACTTCCAATCAAAAGGGGAGTTTTTATCTAGAGTGTTTTAAAAGAGAATTTCTTGAGTTTTCCTCCACCATTCTCATCCTTGTTTTCTCACACTACACTTGAGCTATCCATTGCTATTCATCTTATAGGAGTGTTATAGTGAGATAGTTTTTAGGTGATCAAAGTGTTGTGATCACCAAAGACTTGTCCTTTGTTTCTTTGAGAAGGCGGACGGTTGTGTTCGCATTGTTTCGGGTCCTAGTGTGGACTCGGTGTTTCGGGTTCGGGTGCGAACTCCTTGTTTGAGGTGCGGCATCGGCGAGCCGGTGGGCTTGCGGTGTGTACGGACTAGGGAGTCCGAGAGTTGTAGGTGTTGATGCACCGGGTGATCCATTGGGATCAAGCATAGTGGAAATCCTTCGAGTGTCGAAGGCGGGGATGTAGAGCAAGTGTGCTCGAACCTCGAAACAAATCCCTTGTGTTTGCGATTGCTCACTCTCTCTCTTTGTCTCTTAGTTATATCTTGCATGCTTCTTTTGTGTCTATCTTTACATGCTTGATATATATTGTGTGCTTATTTGATATACTTGCTTGGGATTGTTTGCTAACACTTGTATTCAACCAAGAGAGCCAACGCGGCACCTCAACCCATTCAAGAGGAATTTAGAGGAGTTAGTCCAGAGCCCTTCACGGGAAATTCGGCTACACTCTTGTGTTACACATAGTGTTTAGCGTAAAAAGATTAATTTGGTTATAATTGTTTTTAGCTTCCGCATCATTTGGCATTAAGTGACCATTAGATTAGCCATCACCTATTCACCCCCCTCTAGGTGAACTTACAAAGATGATCACTATTTCTAATTCTGTCATTTGATAAGTTATATTCAGCAATCAATACATCAACAAGCTGCAGATCAGAACTGAATATCCACATCAAATCAAGTTTGGAGATAAGGGGAGGATTCAAATTCAAAATAGTCAGCTCCCCTTATCTTTAGAATCATTTCCTTATCCATTTCTATCCTATAAATACCCCACGCATCAGAGGAAAATAAGCGATGAAGCAGACTTAGATTCTTAAGCCAATTTTTCATTCTTTTAGTGTAGGTTTTAATTTTTTCATGTGATTTTTACTTTTCTTAATGTAACTGAGAGGAGAGATGAGTTTCATGGAGGAATGAGAGCAAGCTTATACTGAGGTGAAACTGGTGTAAGTAAGTCTTTTCTTTTATTATTATTTGAATCGAATCGAAGTTTTTTTCTTATTTACTCTTATTTTCATTTGCTTTCCTCTAATGTGTTTGGAATCTAAGTGAATCCGATAGTCTCGAGACTGCTTCGTCATTGCAAGTACCCTTTATGGCCTATGATAATGAACAACTATTCTTTTGTTAGTTTAACTTGCCCTTTTATTCATAGTGTAGATCGGGAAAGGGGAAGATCCAACACGCCATGCTTGATCACCTTAAATGACTAGGTAAGTCGTAGCTACGGATTCAAGGTATAGGTAAGTAACTTTTAGTTTCTTTCTTTAAATCTTTAGTTTAAATCACCACAATCTCCCTACTCTTTTATCACTCTTTTAATTTCTTTGTATAAATCATTTTCTATTTTCTCCATCTTCTCAATCTACCACTTTCTTCTTAACTTAACTGTAACTTATTTTCCTTTTTCTTTTCAAGAATTAAAAGAAGGTCTTTAACCATTCTTTGTAACTTAAAAGAGAACTTACTAAAAAGCTTCCATCGCTAGTCCCTCATTGTGGATCACGACCCGCATAGCCACTTGCTATTGCGGTAGCATTAAATACCTGCACTTTCATTTTGTATTTCTGAAATTTTGTATTTCTGTGTGCAGTTAAACATCAATCAAAATTTTGGCGCCGTTGCCGGGGAGGAACGGTAAGTAATTCTTTTTTTTAGATTTACATTTTTGATTAACTTTCTTCTTTGTTTTTGATGTACAGGTTTAACAACAAGAAATTTTTTGATGCAGTGGACATATAAGTGGCCTTGGACTCTACTCTAAAAAGTAGAGCCTAGAAGCGCTCAGATTTGCTACATTCCAGTGGCAATCTGAGTGAACTACTAACCTGTATTTCTACAGGCTGGCTGAATTGCACGCTGAAATTTTATAACTATTTATTTTCTTGTTTATCTCATGTATATACTTTCTAACCTCAACAGTAAAAAGATGTTTGTTAAATGCTAAAAACGGTTTAGACTTGCATTTAGGCACGTGTCTAATTCATTTACATTTTTTATTACTGTTGAAGAGTGATGGAGCAAAAGGTACATATGCATAGCATATAATTTTGAAAACATTCTTGAGTGATTATTTGCTTGTTGAATGTTACTTTTATATATCCTTCTCACTTTGCACAATCAATCTTAAGGGCTTGTCCTATAAACAAGATAAGGTGGGGAAGTCATTATCCTTCTTAGCTCACAAACCATCTCCAAGCATGCACTAACCACCCTAATAAAACTGAGTGGATGTTGGCCCTAGGGACATCTCGGACTCATATAGGAGACCGACCTAAGGGGGAAGTTGATTTGAATTTGACTCTTACCAAATCGGTGTCTAAGGTTGGGGATTGAGGGGCGAAACCCTGAAGGTTGGTGGTTTGACATAATTAGGCCCGTTGCTTAGGCACGGATACCTCCCACCGATCTTGCCCCTACCTAGCCGATTAACTTGTGGTCAGATTCGGCAATATACCCTCGTGGATAGTCTAACTAGTTAAGAGTCGTCTAGGTCTAAGGCCTACCCTAACTTAGGTTAGATTTTTCTTTTTATTTGTTTGCTTATTTGTTTGTTTTTCTTTATTTGTGTTTGACATTTCTTGTGTGATATGGCTTATAACAATAATTTTTTCAATTTTAATGGTAATCCATGTTACACCCCGACCTCTTTTTTGGATATTACCAACCCAGCATATCATAACTTTAACCAACCTTGTGTGCCGAATTGGTCTTATCTGAATTAATATAACCTATGCCCCCAATCTTATGACCATATTTTTCAAAATAATTCCAACTCTTCAGAGTCAATGGGAATTAACCTCCCCCAAGTCCAATTTTCAACCAACTTGTCCTCCTTATCCATCTTGTCCACAATTTTCACAATATTCATTCCCTAATTTTACTTCATATACTTCTTTTTTAAACCAACCAATTGAAGAAAAATTCAAGCTAGAAAAGAGTATAGGAGTATGCAAGAGGCCGAACGAAAATTCCAGCCCTCCCAAATTCCACAAAATTTCTAAGATTTGTACTCAGTTCCACCAGTTCAAAGTAGAAAACCATCAATCTTGGAAATGAGTATGCGTGAGTCTAAGCAACAATCACAAAATCTGATGGATTCACGATTTCACCACAAATTCTAAAATAAAACTTCATCTTTTTAAGTCCAATCGTAACAAAATGATGAACCAATCGACTATGAAAAGCTGCTTGAAGTCATGACTCAGGCTCAAATCACTCATAACCATGACATAGATGTAATGATCAAAACTCTCCATTCTAACCCTTTGACCATTCCTGATGTCACTAACCATTCTGTTAGAGCCAAAGAATCATGTTATTTTAGAAAATAAGATTCCATTTTAGCACACCCATTTGAACTTGCCCAAACTCCAAATTTTGAAAACTACATTGACATTTGGCAAGTTATCCCTTTCCTGAAATTGAACTTGAGAATGAATATGATCCTGAACCTCAACTTGGTAATTTAGTCCTACTTCCTGATTAAATAATGACTCCGATGTCTTCACCTGATTTCAATTCTTCTCCAGAGTCCACATTGGATCCTGTGTCTGTCCATCTAGAAATTAAATCACCAATCTTTATGATCATCATGTTGAACTTAACAAATTTCATACTCATGAAAGTCCTATTGACAAATTGGCAAGTTCTCATTTTTACGAAATTGAACTAAATGAGAAATGTGACCTTGAGTCTCAAATTTGTGATCCAGTTCAAATTTCTGAATCAATATTGACTCCTGTTTTGCTACCTGATTTGAGAAATACTTTAGAGTCAGTTTTGATTCACATACCTATCATTCTTGAACTTGAATCACCAATCTTAGAAAGTCATTCCATTGTGGGAAAATGAATGTAGACTTGAGTTTCAACTTCTTAATTTGGACCCGCTTCCTAAACAAATTTTAACTCCTGAACTTTTACTTGACTTCAGTCGTTTTCCTGAGTTGATTGTAGTTCATGCCCTTCCTGATTTCAGATCAATCATTCCATCTTTTCATACTCCATTTTGGGACAGAGGTGTTGATAATAATGACTCTTAAATTAGTTTAAAAATTTTAAAATAATATGGGGTAAAATTCTTAATAAAAATTATTCATATATACATCATTTTAGTGGGTTATATTAGAGAGGTTTCTGGTGGGTTCCTCCAAACTCCACGCAAATTAGATTGGGTCGCATTTCATGGACCAATCAGACCACCACTGTAACCACCACCTTAAGTTAATATTTTTCTTCCCTTTCTTCTTTTTCATGTATCTATGCATTAATTCATACATTGAGGACAATGGATGAGATAGGTGTGGGGGGAGGGTTCTAACATAACTTAGGTTATCTTTTTATTATTAAAAAAATAAGAAAATTTATTATTAACATTTTTCTTTACTTTTAAAAACTTTTTGAAAAATAGAAATAATATTTTGACAT
Source organism: Agave tequilana (assembly GCA_038442645.1). NCBI lineage: Eukaryota > Viridiplantae > Streptophyta > Magnoliopsida > Asparagales > Asparagaceae > Agave > Agave tequilana. The sequence continues at coordinate 54,532 of JAVJIF010018131.1, read as the reverse complement.
TTTTTTTCTAAGAAATTAAGTAAATTTTAAGGAATAGGAGAATCAAAATTAGGATTTCTTATACTTGGTCAAATAAGATTATTTGTTTGATTTCTAAGGTTAGAAAGAAAATTTGTGAAAGTAACTTAGTCTTGATCTTTACCTTGATAATATATACATGCTTTATACACTTATACACTTAGGGTTCAAAAACAAAGATTCTTATGCCTTATTTAAAAAAAAGAAAAAAAGAAAAAGAAATATATATATATAAATATCCTCTAATTAAGCTGGGTATTTGTGCCTCATAAAGTATATGTATTCACGCCTAAGGCAGTTTATATAATAAAATCCTTAGTTTTGGGGCATTGTTTGCTCGAGTCCTTAAGTCCTTGGGGTGCTCACCGGGTGCACTAAGACCGTTTGGTTTGAGAGTCACCTATTAAAGACTTGCTACATGGGCAGATTAAAAAGCTTAATAGAACTAAGGAATAATATCACAAAAAATAATAAATAATAAATAAATAAATAAGGCATAACAGTTAGAGTTAAAAAAACTGTTAGACAAAATTTCACGGTCACGAAGGTGCATATGACTTAGGAAAAAGTAATGACTAGATGAGAAGTACAATTTGACTCCTTACTTTGATTGACAACAAATTTTTTGAATAGAGACCAAGTTTAGGAATGAAAAATTCGATTTTCCTATAATTTATAGATTACTTAATTCTTATAATAATATTTCAAATATTTTTCTCTTTCAAAATGTGTTTTCAAAATACTAACATTTTTTCTTTATAGATTTTGTGGGTGCAATCCACTGAAAATCCTCACAAGACAAAACTCGTTCTCTAAGAGAAACCTAGAGATTTAACGGCTTATTGCACATACTAAGTGCAATCGTGTGACCTGTGAAAGTGGTCTAATAATTTTTAGTTTAGTTTTGTTGTTTTTCTTCAGGACGAGAAAAAGATAGGTGTGGGGGTGTGATTGCACACATTTATTGCATTATTCTTTATTACATTTTCACATTTATTATGTAATAAATCTGCTAATTTTCTTATCTTAAATGTCTATTTGGCAGAAGATAATCATGCGGAGAAAAAGGATAAAATCAAATAAATATCAGTTAAATTCAGATTTAACTAGATCTATTTAGTTAGAGGAGGATGATCCCAAATCCTGTTGGTTAAATTCAATTTTTGGTGAATCAAGTGGTTAAAGCTAAAAATCAACCGAGGATAACGTCAAATACAGAGTTCAAATCAAAAGGGATAAATGGATAAAGAGAAGATCAAAGGATGAGATGAAGCAATTTTGACTCGAATTATGACTGGATACATTATAGTATTTGAATCATAACTTTCGCTACGGAAACTCTGATGATTCAAGATGATCCAGAAAGAATACTTAAAGGGCTACAACTCTTAAATTGATCACTATTTCTAATTCTGTCATTTAATATGTTATATTCAGCAATCAATACACCAATAAGCTACAGATCAGAACTGAATATCCACATCAAATCAAGTTTGGAGATAAGGGGAGGATTCAAATTCAGAATAGTCAGCTCCCCTTATCTTTAGACTCATTTCTTATCCATTTCTATCCTATAAATACCCCACACATCAGAGGCAGAAAAGCGATGAAGCAGAGATAGATTCTTAGGCCAGTTTTCATTCTTCTTGGTGTAAGTTTTTATTTTTTTCTTTTATGTGATTTTTACTTTTCTTTATGTAACTGAGAGGAGAGACGAGTTTTATGGAGGAATGAGAGCAAGCTTTTACTGAGGGTGATAGTGGTATAAGTAAGTCTTTTCTTTAATTATTATTTGAATCGAATCGAAGTTTTTTTTCTTCTTTACTCTTATTTTCGTTTACTTTCCTCTAATGTGTTTGCAATCCAAGTGAATCCGATAGTCTCGAAACTGCTTCGCCATTGCAAGTGTCCTTGATGGCCTATGGTGATGAACAACCATTCTTTTGTTAGTTTAACTTGCCCTTTTATTCATAGTGTAGATCGGGAATGGGAAAGATCCTACACGCCATCCTTGATCACCTTCAATGACTAGGTAAGTCGTAGTTACGGATCCAAGGTATATGAGCACTAAAAAGCCAAGTAATTTTTAGTTTCTTTCTTTTAATTATTTAAATCACCATCATCTCCCAACTCTTTTTTCACTCTTTTTAATTTCTTTGTATGAATCATTTTCTATTTTCTCCGTCTTCTCAATCTGCCACTTTCTTCTTAACTTAACTGTAACTTATTTTCTTTTTTCTTTTCAAGAATTAAAAGGACTTTAACCATTCTTTGTAACTTAAAAGAGAACTTACTACAAAGCTTCCATCGCTAGCCCCTCCTTGTGGATCACGACCCGCATAGGTACTTGCTATTGTGGAGCATTGAGTACCTTGCACTTTCATTTTGTATTTCTGAAATTTTATATTTCTATGTGCAGCTCTAAACTCAATCAATAACTCCCTACAAAGATTCAGGTTTACATTGACTATCAGAAGTTAAATGCTGTCACTCGCAAATGCCATTTTCCTCTTTCATTTATCGATCAAATGCTTGAACGACTAGATAGCCATGAGTATTATTGTTTCTTAGATGTTTACTCGGTGCAATTAAATCCCCATAGCTCTGGAGGACCTAGAGAAGACAACGTTTACTTGTCCATTTGGAACTTTCGCTTATCGTCGAATGCCTTTTGGTTTATGCAATGCTCCCATGACATTTCAATGGTATATGTTAAGCTTAACTCTGATATAGTTGAAAGATTCTTAGATATTTTTATGGATGATTTCTCCATCTACAGAGACTCATTCGATCAATGTCTTTATCATCTTGAACTTATCTTAAACGATGCATCGAAAAGAATTTGACTTTAAATTAGGAAAAGTTTCACTTTATGGTACAACATGCGATTGTACTAGATCACAAAATTTTTAGAAAAGGAATTGAAGTGGACAAAATGAAGATAAATATCATAGCCAAGCTCCCCACACCTATGTGTTAAAGACATTCGATCTTTTTTAGGACACGCCGGATTCTATCGTAGGTTCATTAACGACTTTAGAAAGATTGCTAAACCCTTAACTAACCTTTTAGTTAAGGATATGCCCTTTATTTTTTATGATGGATGTCTAACCGCTTGGGAGAAGCTTAAAATAGAAGTTATCTCTGCATCAATAATTTCTACACCTGATTGATCCAAACCTTTTGAGATCATGTGTGATGCTTTCGATTTTGCAATAGGCGCTATCTTAGGATAGCGTATCGATAACAAGCAGCATGTGATCTACTATTCAAGTAGGACTTAATGATGCCCAATTAAACTATACCACAACCGAGAAGGAATTTTTGGTGGTAGTGTTTGCATTGGAAAAATTTCATCCATACCTACTTGGGACCAAAACCACCATACTCACCAACCATTCCCCACTTCGATACATAATGCTTAAAAAGGATGCGAAGGCCCAACTCATTCGTTGGATCCTCCTTCTTCAAGAGTTTGATCTCAAAATTCAAGATAAAAAGGGTGTCAAAAATGTCATTGTCAATCACCTCTCAGTATCCCAAACACACCTTCCAACGAGTTGCTAACCAATGATGATTTCCTCGATGAACAACTCTTAGCAATCCTTAGATAACCATGATTTGTCGATATAGTTGATTACTTAGTTACAAACCTAACCTCATATCACAGGTCAAAACAAGATGTATATCAGTTCTTGTCTCAAGTCCGCTATTTCTTTTGGGAGAAGTTGTATCTCTTCAAATATTAATCCGACTAAATCATTAGGAGATGTATTCCTAATAAGAAAGTTAAGAGCGTTCTATCCTTTTGTCATGAACTTGCATGCGGTGGACACTTTAGCCGCCGCAAAACTGCTGAAAAATTACTAATGAGTGAGTTTTATTAACCCACTTTGTTTAAAGATACCTTTGATTTTTGTAAGGCGTGCCCAAGGTGTTAAATGATAGGTAGGATTTCAAAACGTAATATGATACCCCTTAACCCAATTCTAGAAGTAGAATTATTTGACATTTGGGGCATCGACTTTATGGGTCCTTTTTCTAATTCAATTAGACACCAATACATCTTGGTAACTATGGACTATGTGTCTAAATGGGTAGAGTCCATTCCTTGCAAGACAAATAACAACAAACTTGTTGTCAAATTCTTGAAAGAGAACATTTTTTTCGCTTCGGAACCCCTAGAGCCAAAATCAGCGATAATGTCACTCATTTCTACAATAGAACTTTTGACGCTTTTATGTGAAAATATGCCATCGCATACAAATTGTTCACACCCTACCATCCTCAATCAAGTGGGCAGGTAGAGGTCTCTAATTAAAAAATAAAACTTATTTTGGAGAAAAACATTAGTCAAAACCAGAAAGACTGATCCACTAAGCTCGTAGATACAATATGGGCCTATCGGACCACTTTGAAAACAATTTTAGGCATATCTTCGTATAGGTTAGTTTTTAGTAAGGCCTACCACCTATTCGTTGAGCTTGAACATCGAGCCTTATGAGCTATCAAGCAATTGAATTTTGACCTAGACAAGGCCGGTGGGTTTCAAAAATTGCAAATTTCTGAACTGAGGAGTTGAGAAATGAGGCATATGAAAATGCAAAGATTACAAAGAATATTGTTAATATTTTTCATGATAAATTTATCTTGAGAAAAAAAAATTTCCCGGGACAAAAAGTCTAACTCAATTCTAGGCTTCATCTTTTTCCAGGAAGTTGAAATCACGATGGATAGGGCCATTTGTTGTTAGGACTGTGTTTCGACATGGAGCGGTAGAGATATGCGACACTAAAAATGATAATGAATTCAAGGTTAATGGTCAACATTTGAAACCGGTTTTGGAATCAGTACTGGAAGCAGAAACAACCATAGGGCTTTTTGACTAATGTATCGGTAACACTACCTCTTTTTTTCATGCATATAAACATACATTATTCATTAGGAACAATGCATGAGATAGGTGTGGGGGAGGTGCACTAACGTTTAACGCCTAATGTTTAACAAAACTAACGTTTAACAAACATTTGCTTTTGTTTCCAACAAGCTTATGCATTAGTTTTGTGATTATTTCAAAAGAGAGAAAAGCTCTTTGACTTAAAATGATTTCATGTTTATGTTTATCTATGAGATAATATTTATATTTGTCTATTAGTATATTTTCTATCTTTTTATCAAAAAAAATTTCTATCTTGTTTTGCTTTCAAGTAGTATCAAAGTTTGTTTAATTGGTTTCTTGTGGTATCAAAATTTGTTTCGTTGATTACAAGTGGTATCAAATTTGTGTTAATTGGTTTTCAAAATTTGTTTTGACATGTATTGCTTATATGCAAGGGGAGCTTAACATCTGCTCTATATATAGATTCATGATGAGTGTAGTATATAAAGAAGAGCTTAACCTCTTTTCTTTATATAGTACACGTGTGTAGTGGGAGCTTAACATCTCCGTTTATACATTGTATATTATGCTTATATTAGTTAGGATTTAGTCATCTCTTTCTTCATGTAATGCATGTATGCAGGAGAGTTAACTTGACGTCTCTCCTCTTCATGGATTTATATCGTCTATACATTTACCTTATTTTTCTTTACCCCTTTATTGATGAATTGATAAAAGGGGGAGAAAAATTTAGAGTTTATATATGCATGTTATGTTTTTGTTTATGTATATATGCTTATGTTTGTTTAGTTTATGAGCTTCATTGAATATCTACATGTTTTATGCTATGCATGAGTTAATGGGGAGGCTTTATGAAGCTTATCTTTAATCTATATATAAATAACTCTATGTTGTCATCACCAAAAAGGGAGAGATTGTTGGCCCAAAAACTCATCATTCTAGTTTTGATGATGATTAATTCATGTAATTATAGTACTAATGATCTTGTGTTTATTAAGTTTCAGATATTCAATTAAGATCTTAGTCGGTATTTAGCCTTGATTGGTGATCAATAATGCATATTATTATTCACATTTTCATGCTTAATTTTTGTTAATATATTATTATTTTATTCATTTATTATTTAGTGATGTGCACGCCCCCATAATCCAAGAGAAAGCCCAAAAGAAACCCAAAAACTCACAAAAATTATAAAAAAAATTGGGAAGATAAAGGAAGCATCTTTTCTATCTCATTTAAATTTTGTTTTTAAATTCATTTAATTTAAAAGTTAGAGGAAGAAAAATGATAGAATAAGATGAATTCTGATCCCAATTAAAAATAGAAGTGGACTTCTATTTAAACCTGATCGCTTGCACCACAAGATGAAGATAAAAGGGAGAAAATTTTGAATTTAAGCCGGATTTAGAGATAACTTGATCTTAAAGATCAAAATATTAAAATTAGGGGATCCAACGAAGATTCTGAGGGTAGATCTCCACATAAACAGACAAAATGAAGTCACACGCCATAGCGCATAATCAGACTCCACAAAAGAATCGCGGCTACCCCTTTTAGCCACGGAATGTGGCCATTCTGGGGCCGCGTACGTTCATTTTTGGTGGAGGTGTTGTACTGGGACTCTACTTCTCAAATCCCCTATAAATACCCCTGAAGAGCAACAGAATAGAGGCATCTTAGAGATTGAGTATGAGATTATTTGTTTAGCCATTTTATTTTTTGAATTTCTTTGTATTATTTTGCTTTCTATTTGGAGAAGAGAATTTTGAAGAAGAAGAAAAATTTGTAGTTTCCAGTGACATCCATTAATAAAGGGTTCATTATTCTTTTCATCTCGATTGTTTTTCAATTTAATTATTTTATTGCTTTAGTTTCTTTTATTTGCTTTTTGTTCTTTTCTTTTTTATGCAACTTTCTTTCTTCATAATAAATCCTGAAAATAATAAAAATATGAATAACTAAATTAACTTGTAGTTTGGTAATCTCTTGATCAACTAAATTTAGTCTAAAAGATGAACTGATTGAAATATATGCTTATTAGAAACCCTAAGATTAAATTGATAATTTTTGAAGATTAATAATTAATTAAGTTGAATTAATTTAGGGTTGCACTTTTTCATGATTATTCTTAATTCATATTTAGAAACTTTGATAGCATCAAGTTAGGTTTAAAAGACTTTTCTTATGCTATGCTTAGAAACTAAGATGAACTAAAGTTTAATTTTAATTAGTGAACTCTAATTAGGGTTTACAATATTTTTACTCATCTTACTTGATTCTCAATCAAAACCCTAGGAAAGAATTTTTTTTTATTTATGGCTTCAATATGATGTTCTTCGCTCTTAGACTAACACTTAGTTATGGTAGATGATTAGTAGACTATAATCTCCTTTGTTTAATTAAATTCTTTTTTTTACAATCAATAATTTTTTTCCAAGCTATTTGTTAGAGAATTCATTCCGAAAAGCTTCCATCGCATCCTTCCCTGTGGATCGACCCGTCTAGCTCTTACTACCGGATAAATTGAGAAGAGACTAAGAACTTTTTGACTTTAACTTTTTCTTTATTTCAATTCAATTTCTCTTCTTCAATCAAAATATTGACGTCGTTGTCGGGGAGGGAACGACACGATATTCTCTAAAACGTTTTTTTTTTGCAGGTCTGATAACAGGAAAACTAGCTGCAGCTAAGGACATATAGCTATTCTGTGCCTCCGCTTTAGATGGCAGAGCAACAGAACCTGCTAAACAGCCGCGCAAACGTGGCAATAGATGCGTTTTTGTGGCATTAGTAGATCACTACTAATCGATCTTTTGCAGGTTGCTGCAAATTGTAAAGTTCTGTTAACTACTTTGATAATTTGTCTCTGTGATCACCCTGCATACTGCTAATTAATTAACAGAAACCTATTAGTTGACTAATTAAAATTTTTTTTAGACTCTTGCATCATAGACACAAGTCTATTTAACTTTTTTAATTTTTGTTGAAAAGTACTGGCAACAAGGTACATCCACATTGCATATAGACTAGGAAGCACCCTTTGTTGATTTACTACTTTTGAGTGAATTCTTTTCTATTTGTTTGTACACATGCACTAAAAGATCTTAAGGACAAAATTCATAAACAACATAAGGTGGGAACGTCATTAACCTTCCTTGGCCCACAAACCATTTCTGTTGCTCTCACAACCCTAAGCCTAAATTAAAAATTGACTAGACGTTGACCTTAGGTTAACTCAGGCTCATTAAGAGATTGACTGAAGAAGAAAGTTGTTCTAAATTAACTCTTGCCAAATCAGTGACTAGGTTGGGGATTGAGGGGCGAAACCCCAAAGGTTGGTGGTTTGGCATAATTAGGCCCGTTTTTGACGGATTTCTCCCACCGATCTTGCCACCTACCTGGCCGATTAACTTGTGGTTAAGGTTGAAAATATACCTCCAAAATACAGTCTAAAGTTAGGAGTCGTCTAGGTCCAGATTTACCCTAGATTAGTATTTTTTTTATTTTCTAATTTTGATTTTTTTCTTGATTGATCAGGTGAACTTGCTTGTTTAACTGTGCATGTCACCTTGGACAAGAGACCCAGCCAAATCTCGACTAATTAGGAATAGTTCACGACCCGGCCCATACATGACACAACCACCATCACTGCAGGATAGGTTCTACACTATTAGGATCTCTCTTCCATCTTACATTCAGCTCCCCAATGTGAGTGACGACCAATTTGAGCTGAAATCATAATACATTAACACTCTTCCAAAATTTCATGGATTTGAATCCGAGGATGCATACTTTTTCATAAGAAAATTTGAGGAAGTATGTCGCAGGATAAAAATACTCAATCTAGGAGTAGATGTTGTTAAGTTACGTTTTCTCATATCTCTTTGAAAAACTTAGCAAAGAAATGACTCTACAGTTTAGAAGCCGGTTCCATATCATCATGGGATAATTTTGTCAAGGCCTTCTTGAAGAAGTTTTATCCCGTTCACAAGATTGCGCAAACTAGGAAAAGTATCCTGCAGTTTAAGAAAACAGCTAATGAACTTTTTGAAAGTACTTCGAACATTTTAAGGACCTCCTTACCCAATGCCCTTATCATGGGATAGAAAAATGGAGACTTTGCCAAGCTCTTTTCAATGGATTAGAATATCAAATGAAAACCCTATTAGAATCCATGTGCCAAGAAGGATTTTTGAAAAAGAACGAAGATGAAGAATGATAATGTAGGTCACTTAGAGAGGGGTGAATAGGTAACTAGTGATTAGTCTCTAATTTTGCATAATTTTTATCACATCTACGTATTTATTTTGTATAAAATTTTGCTAATAAAGCTTTGCTTGCTTGATCTTAGGTCTATGGTGTGCAAATGAAGAATAAGACTATAAATCACCATTTAATGAGTGATTAAAGACATACTAAGTAGCCATTAATCGTAGGGAGGAGATTTTGTCTGCTCAGGGCGTCAATCAAGAAACCGGGACTTCCACCTAACAGGGGACAGATAGGACAGCGCGGCCAGCGTTTGCCCCTTGGCCCCCTTTCCCCTGTGCCTATAAATACCTTTGGGTTCTCCTTCAGCAAGATATGCAATGTTTTAGAGTAGTTTCATCTTGTATTTTAGGGTAGTTTAGGTTAGTGTTCTTCTACTTCCTCCTTTCTATTTTTCATTTCTTGTAGATCTTGTAATAGGAGAGAGAGTGGTACATAATTAGGAAGCAAGAGTGCTTGTAATAGAAGGTGACAATCTATGAAAGGTGCTCTTTTAACTTATCTTTGTTTTCTTCTCTAACTCCTTTTACATGTTTAGCTAATCTTCTCTCTCATGGTAACTAACTACTAACCACTAACTAGTCTAACTTCTTACTTGATAATCCACATGAATCTAATAGCCTCTTGGTTGGAACGATAAATTGTATTAAAAATAGTTTAAGAGTTAGCAAGTCTTAGTCTCGTTTCAATTTAACCGCGTAGCAAAGGCTAGATGGGTCGATCCACAGGGAAGGATGCGATGCAAGCATTTTAGAACGATCTTCTCTGTATTTTGCTTAGAACAGAAGAAAAAGAGAGATTGATTAGATTTGATTGATTTTGAGAAATATAGTTTACTAATCATCTACCATAACCCATAGTATTAATCTCAAATAATGAATATCATATTGAAATAATAATCATTCATCCTAGGTTATTAATTGCTATTCAAGCAAGATGAATAATGTTGGAACCCTAACTAGTGTGCACTAATAAAGATTAAACAGTTGTTCATCCTAATTTCTAAGTATAGCATAAGAGAAGTTTTGACTTAAAGTTATGCTATCAATGTTTTTAAGTATGAACTGATGAAGAATCATCTAAGAATGTAAACTAAATTAAGAAAACATAATTATCAATTCATCTTCAAGAAGATTATTTTAATCCTAAGGTTTCTAATAATGGATATCAATCAATTCACTTTTTGAACTAAACTAGGGTTGATCGAGAGATTAGCAAACCATAAATTGAATTTAGTTATTCATCTTTTTTATTTTATTTTCGATTTTTGTTTTTAATATGAGAAATTGCATGAAAGCGAAAAGAAGAAAAATAATCTATCTAAGCAGAAAACAGAATTAAATAACAAAGAAGAAAGAGTAACCTTTTATTGGATGTCACTTTCCAAATACAACGCTCCTCTCCTTCTTCAAAATATTCGTTTTCGAATAATAAAAATGAAAATACAAGAAATTTTGGAAAGAGGAAAAAATCTAAAGAAAAACCCTAAGCTTCAGTATCTGGATGCCCCTCTCTGTTGCTTTGCAGGGGTATTTATAGGAGATACAGGAAGTAGAGTCCCAGTACAACTCTCCCACGAAACCACGTAACCAATCTCATCCAAAGAGCTGAGGAAACGCGGCTATGGCCGCGTTTCTGCGGCTATGGCTGCGTTTCTGCAGCTATAGCATGGCCAATGGCCACGCGCTTTCTTGCGTGACCTCCGCTGGTCCGTCTATCTGGGCGCCTCCTTCTGGGTTCTGTATTCAGACCCTCTATCTTGAGAATTCAGAATAACTTGGGAAGCAAGTTATCATATATCTGAATTTTTAAAATGATTTTTATCGTTAAACTTTTCTCCTTTTATCTTTAGCCTTGTCTTGCAAGCAACTAGGGTTGAGTAGAAGTCCATCTCATCTTATCATTTTCCTCCTCTTTTAGCAATTAGGAGTTCTATCTTATCCTTTCTTTCCTTCCTTAGATTTTAAATAAATAATTTAAAATCCAAGTTTTAGATTAGGTTAGATAATGTAGAAACTTTTAAAATTACTACAATTTTTGCATAAGGGCTTTTTGGGCTTCATTCAGGCTTTATTTCTTTATTTTTTTAATTACTCAAGGCCTGCACACATTAAACAAGAAAACATTAGTAGTAGTGCATAATAAAAGAATAAATAGGGAAATATGATGGTAAATGTGATGATAAATATGCACTTTTTACTACCTATCACCTCTACTTGGCCTCACTCTTGCAAGAGCCATTGATGGCTCATGATGATGAATCTAACACTCTAACATCTAAATATCTAACACGCTAACATTACTTTATTTCATTCTTGCTCTTATTGGGTTTTGCTGATTTAAGTTTAGCTTGCACTTATTGGTTGAATTTGGATGTGAAAGTTAACATATGAGCCATACTTTATAAAGCTCTTGAACCAAGGACTAGTGATGACCAATGATACATGTGAGGCCACTATTACTAAGAGGTTAGCATGTTAGTGGAGTCATTAGTACTTAGTAGCCATGGGTTTTCTTTATCTTTTTACTTTGTTTTAGAAATATAACAAAAATCACAAATATCTTATCTTCTATGTTTCCCACTGCTTCGTATTTCACCGTACTCTTCTCCTACCATTCTTTGTTTTCTTTTCTTTTGATTCTTTCAAACATTGAAGAACTTTTAACACACGTGAATCAACTGGTAAAGCTTCTATCGCCTCCCGTTCCTATGGATTCGACTCGTTTTATCCTCTATGCTATAACGGAAGTATCGAGGAAGCTAAAACACACACACTTTAAATATCAATTTCAAAACATATACTTTTCGTGCGCGATTTTTCCTCGATCAAATTTTGGCGCCGTTGCCGGGGATGGGAACGGTTTGAATTCACGTTTTTGTTAACTTTTCTTCTTTGTTTTTGGTGTGCAGGTTAAAGCTTTAGCATTGCAGAAGTCCACACTTTCTCTTGTGTGGTTGGGTAAATTCTTGTATATTCTTATACTCTGCTGCTAATTTTTGTTTACATTAGCTGTACACTGTAAATAATTTTAAGAACTAAAATACGAAAATTGGATGCTTTAAAACGGTTTAGACATTTGCATCTAGGCACGTGTCAATTTTCATTCCAATATACTGTATTTTGTTCATGTGTTATGATCTTGACGGAGGTGTATATATTGAATATCATATAGTTAAGACAAACACGTGGGTGATTAACTCTCTTTGTGTGTTCATTCTTATTTATATTGCACACTTGCACGAATTGACCTTAAGGGAAAAACCCAATACACCATAAGGTGGGAAAGTCATTACCCTCCCTTAGCCAAAAATCACCTCACACAGCCCAAGCCTAAATAAAATTGCTAGACGTTGGCCCCTAGGAACATCTCGGACTCAATTAGGAGTTTGACCTAATGAGAAAGTTAATAGAAGTTGACTCTTGTTAAATCGGTGTCTAGGGTTGGGGATTGAGAAGCGAAACCTCGAAGAATAGTAGTTTGACATAATTAGACCCATTGCTCCAGCACGGATACCTCCCACTGATCTTGCCCCCTACCTGGCCGATTAAGTCGTGGTCAAATTCTGACAATGTATCCCCCGTGGACAGTCTAACCTGTTAGGAGTCGTCTAGGTTTAATTCAACCCTAGCACAAGCTTGCTTTCTTTTTCTTTTTATTTGTTTTCTTTTTTTTTGTTTGTATATTGTGAAATAGATTTTAACAACAATAATTCTTTTAATCATAATATGAATCCATATTTCAGCCGACCTCATATGACTCGGATAACTCCAACTCGGTTATGCACAACATGGACTAACCATATATGCTGAGTTGGGATTATCTGACTCAATATGACCCATATCCCCAATCATATGACCACAATTTTCAAAATAATTTCAACTCCTCACAGTGTTTATGGGGATTCACCTCCCCCGAGTCAAATTTTAACCACCTTGTCAACAATATTCATTCCCTAATTCGGCTTCATATCCTCCTTTTTTTGTTCCACCAACTGAGAAAAAATTCACTTTGGAAAGGAGTATGGAAGCCATGCTTGAGTCCCAACAATAAATTCAAAATTTACTCAATTCACAATCCTTCCCAAATCAAACTCCATATACTCCTTTTCTAGAACATCCAATTGAAGAAGAATCTGAGTTAGAAGAGCGTTTGGAAGTCTTTTGTGAAAAATTGCAATGATTTCAAAATATGTTGGACTCATCGTCTCAGCCAAATCTTCAAGAGTCCTACTCATCTTTCCAGTTTCACCGATTCAAAATGAACAAGCATCAATGCTGGACTTGAGTATGGAACTCTTGCGTGAGTCCGAGCAGTAATCGCAAAATCCGATGGACTCACAATTTCCAAAATCAACTTCCATACTCACCTTTTCAAGAAGAACAAATTGCAAAAAGTATGGAAGACATGATTCAGACTCAAAATTCTGTTACCCGACCCATCAGTAGGTTAGAATCAATAATGAGCAATTTGATCAATGAGAGCGAGAAAAGTCTTTCTTGCCAACCTTTGACCAATCCTTATATCCTTAACTCTACCGATTGGACCCAAGAACCATGTTATTTTGCAAACTAAGATTAAATTTCAGAATGCACATTTAAACTTGACCAAACTCCAAGTTATAAAAGTCGCTGGACATTCTGGCAAGTCATCCCTTTCCTGAAATTGAAATTGAACCTGAATGTGATCCCGAACCTCACGTTAGTAATTCCATTTCACTTTTTGATTCAATAATGACTCCGGTATCTTTACCAAATTTTTTTCTATTTTGAAGTTAACATTGAATCCTGTACCTGTACACCATGAAATTGAATCACCAATATCTTATGATCACACTTCATTAATGGAGAAAGTATGTGAATGATTAGTCTCTAATTTTGCATAATTATCATCACATTCTCATATTTATTTTATGTAAAATTTTGCTAATAAAACCCTTGCTTGCTTGATCCTAGGTCCATGCTGTGCAAATGAAGAAGAAGACCTAAATCACCATTTAATTGGTGATTAAAAGCCTACCAAGTAGCCATTGACTTTAGAGTGAATATTTCGTCAGCCCAGGGTATCAAATCACGAATCCAAGACATCATGGCGTCAGAAAACAGATGGGACGGCGCGCTTCCCAAAGCCAGGCGCACGCCGCCCTGGCAGGGCCGTGGAAACGCGGCCCAGGCCGCTTTCCGTGGCCCTTTGGGCGCGCGCGCCAGCGCTTTGGGCCATGTGCTGCTCACGTGGCCCCTTTTCCCCTGGTGCCTATAAATACCCCCCAGGGGTCTTCAGTTTGAGCAGATCCAGAGAATAGAGTTGTAATTTGTGTTTTGTTGCTAGGAATTGTAGTTGCTTTAGTTTGCTTCTTCTAATTTTAGTTTTAGTCATTAGAGTGAAAGGGAGAGAGTGTGTAAGTGTTGTATTTGAAGGGTGACAAGCTAATACAAGTAATACTTCTCTTCCTTCTTTCCATTTACTTATCTTTGCCATTTACTTTTACTTCCTTGTTGTAGTGTAACTTCCTTCTTCTTCACTTCTTTTCTTTTACTTTGTTGTAGTGTAACTTCCTTTCTTTAACTTTTCTTTTTTTTTGTTTTCTTGTAGTGTAACTCCCTCTCTCCACTTCTTTTCCTTTGTTGTTTTTTTTACTTTTATGGCTAACTAACTTTTCATTAGTATGGCTAACTAACTACTAACCCACTAATTTCTAATACTTGATTGATAACCCACATGAGTCAATAGTGTCAAACAAGCCTTGTGCAAACGAGAGTTATGACATCTTAAGACGAGGGTTCTAGCTCTAACTTGCATTCAAGTATTTACTTTCTTATATTTCATTCTTAATAGGTTTTTTGATGATCTATGAGTTGTCTACTTTACTTGTTATTATAAGTTAGAGATTTTTTCTTTTAACTTTGTCGATACCATTAGTGCACTCATGTCTTCCCTTATTCTCGCCCTCTATTGGATCTTGATAAGGGAATGTCTGAGTTTTTTGCTGTGTAAAGCAAAGTTATAGGAAGAATTTTCACTCGATTTCCACGTGAATAGTTTCTATGCATAAGGATTATGCTTGCCTATGATCCATCGTGAGGCTATCTTCCAAAAGTTAGAAATTAGTGGGAGCACTTAGTAGAAAGTTAGCCATGCATTTTTACAACTAAGAAAAAAAATCCACTTTTACAAACCACCAAAACATTTTTCCAACAATTCTCAAAAACAACTTGTTTTCACTTTTCAATTCTATATTTTGAAACAAGAACTTTCTTTCTTCTTGAACTTTGAAGCCGCATCAAGCTTCCATCGCTCTCCCTCCTCGTGGATACGACCCGCATAGCCACTTCGCTACTACGGAAGAATCGCAAAAGCATTAACATCAACCCACACTTCCTTCTCTTATTTTAGTGCTTGCTTTTTCCCGATCAAATTTTGGCGCCGTTGCCGGGGAGGGAATGGCTTAGTTGTTCAATACTAAATATTGTTCTTTGTTTTTATGTGTAGGAGAAGTACCAAGGAGCTCACTATCACGGGAAGCGAAAGTGGTGGCCAAGGACATTGCGCGAGGATTCATTTGCCCTTGGAAAAATTCGTGTAAAAGCGAGTTTTCCCGATTGAAGTACTAACAAACTCATTTGCAGGGTTGCCGAAAGCCGCTAAAAAAATTGCTTTCTAAATTTTTAGTTTCCTTGGATGCTTCACCTTTATGCATGTATAATAAACTCAACAGAAATTCACTTGTTGCTTAATTGAAATTTGGATTAGACTTTTGCATTTAGGGCACGTGTCTATTTCAATTCATTTTAATTTCTGTTGAAGAGTGCTGGAGAAAAGGTACGTGTGCATTCATATAGAATAGGACCAACATTTTGAAGTGATTTACCGCTTTGAATGTTAACTTGTTGTGAATAAACTGCACACTTGCACAATTGACATTAAGGGCAAAACCCAAATAAACAAGATAAGGTGGGAATTTCATCACCCTTCCTTAGCCCAAAAACCATCTCCAAATGCACTCACACTTTCCCAAGCCTTAACTAAAAATCAATAGACGTTGGCCCTAGGGACATCTCGGACTCACTAAGAGATTAACCGAGGTTGGAAATTGTAAGAACTATACTCCTGCAAAATCGGTGTCTAACGAAAGTGGATTGAGAGGTAAAGCCTCGAAAGCTCCGTGGTTTGGCGTAATTAGGGCCGTGGCTCCGCCCGGATACCTCCCCCCGAGCTTTGCCCTTTCCTGGCCGATTAGCTTGTAGTCGAGTTCCTGCAACAACCTTCCCCGGAGAATCGACCAGTTAGGAGTCGTCTAGGTCCAGGTACCTTAGACTAAGGCTTGTGGTTGTTTTTCTTTCTTTTGTTTGTTTTTTGTTTTTTTTCAATTATTTGTTGTCTTCACGTTGTTTGTGGTGTGCTACATGTAACAGTTGGTGAGAGATCCGACAACTTCCCGATTAAGTAGAAACACCTCTCTACCCTTACATCCAGAACCGGTGATGGCATCACTTCATGATAGATTTTACCCGATTAGAACCTCACTTCCATCTTGCATAAAACTTCCTGAAGCAAATGACAATAATTTCGAGTTAAAGCCCTAATTCTTTAACACTCTTCCCAAATTTCATGGTTTAGAATCGGAGGACGCATACTTCTTTGTTAGGAAATTTGAAGAAGTATGCCTCATGATGCATATACCCCAGCTAGGAGACGATGTCGTTAAGTTACGTTTTATCCCTTTTTCCCTAAAGGACCTAGCTAAGAAATGGTTGCACAGTTTGGCAGTAGATTCAGTCACGACGTGGGATGACTTCATCAAGGCCTTCTTGAAGAAATTCTACCCAATTCACAAAACTGCCCTCATTAGGAAGAACATCATGCTGTTTAGGCAAGAACCGAGCGAACCATTTTGGAGATACTTTGAACGATTCAAAGATCTCCTAGTTCAGTGCCTCATCATGGCGTGGAGAAATGGCATCAGTGCCAGATTCTCTACGATGGTCTAGACTATCAGACAAAGACCCTGTTAGAAATGATGTGTCAGGGAGGGTTCTTGCAGAAGGATGAGAATCAGGGTTGGGATTTATTTGAGGACTTAGCTGAGAAAACCCTGCAATGGGAGCCAGCCTCAGAAAAACCTAAGAATTCACAATCTATAGCTTCAAGAGGAGAGCTCCTATCTCTAGAATCATCCATTGTTGCCGAGACTAAGATTGATACCCTAATGAGAAGGATAGAGGCTCTGGAAACAAAAGAGCCTGCCAATGTCAACCAAATCAACCCACCACCAATTCACAATCCGGGTTGTTATACTATCAGGCACCAAACCATGTCTTTGAAGAGTGCCCCATTTTCCATATCCAGCAAGTGCCACCGGAACACATGAACGCGGCTTACACACGGCCGCCTCATAATCCCTACTCCCAAACATACAATCCGGATTGGAGGAATCACCCTAATTTCTCTTGGGCCCAAAACAATCCTCCCAGGCCTAATTTCTCCAACAATTTTTACCATCCCACTCCTCCACCACCTTTTCCCAGTCAAGCCCCATCTTCCTCCTCCCAAAGCTCACCAATGGAAAAGAAAATCAGTAATTTGGAGGAGAGCATAGAGGCTTTCATGAAGTCTCAAACCGCTTTTATGCAAAACCAGGGACAAACTCTGAACAATTATTCACAGGCTATATCGAGATTGGAAATGCAGATGAGCAAGTTAGCTAGCTCCCTAAGTGAAAGACCAAAAGGTACTTTGCCTCGTCAGCCGCTAGTTAACCCAAAAACCTCCAATCAAGCATATGAAATTCAGGATCCATCGATTAACCAGTGCAATGCTGTTCACACACTGTGATCTGGAAAGAAGGTAGACAACCAGGTCTACCAACAAAAAAGTCTAGTCCATCCTGATCTCACTCTAGCCTCCACCTCTGCTAGTTCTTCCCAATCCGCTCCACAAACATATGACGAGGACAAAGCTGCTGAACAAGTTCATAAGCCTGTAGCACCCTTTCCCAATAGGCTTAGGAACAATAATAAGAATATGCACATGGAGAAAATGCTAGAGTGCTCAACCAGGTCAAATTGAATGTGCCACTTCTTGACGCTATCCAACAAGTCCCGGCTTATGACAAATTTCTTAAGGATATGTGTACGAAGAAGAGAAAGACTAATGTGCCCAAGAAAGTGTTCTTGGCAACCAATATAAGCGAAATTCTGTCTGGTTCCATTCTGGTGAAACACAAGGATCTCGGATGTCCCACCATTTCTTGCACCATAGGACAGACCGAAATCAATAGAGCGCTTCTTGACCTGGGAGCAAGTATCAACTTGCTACCTCTCTCAGTATACCAGCAACTTGGGTTGGGCGAGCTTAGCCCAACTCGAGTCACCATTCAGCTAGCTGACCGATCTGTGAAGATCCCGAAGGGAGAAATCACAGACGTCCTTATCCGGGTCGGGGATTTCATTTACCCCGTTGACTTCATTGTGCTTGAGACCCAACCTGTGTCCAATCCTAGGTCTCAAACTCCAGTCATCTTAGGACGCCCATTCCTTACTACAGCCAATGCCATTATCAACTGTAGGAACGAATCCATGCAATTGACTTTTGGAGACATGACGAAGGAAGTCAATGTCTTCAATCTTGGAAGACAACCTAGGGATGTCAATGATCAGACATTTGAGTTCAATTTATTGAAAACCTGACCAGTGAGCATGGGGAAAGCATGGAGACATAAACTGAGACAGAGTTTGATCTGGAGGCTGATGATTTTAATCTAGATAAGATAGTAGATTCAGCAGTAGATTGGGCGTCAAGCCTAAGTGTACCTCATCATAGGATTGAAAGCTCAGAGATTGCATCCAATGAAGCAACACCTTCCCTAAAGCTAAAAGCCCCGCCTGAACACCTCAGGTACGCCTACCTAGGCGGAAAGGACACCTTGTCAGTCATCATAGCATCCCACCTGACTGAGTAACAAGAGAACAGCTTAATGTCTATTCTGAAAAGACACAGGGAAGCCATTGGATGGACGATGAATGACATCAAGGGAATAAGTCCAGTCATAGTGCAACATAGAATCCATTTAGTCGATAAAGCAACCCATAGGAGGGACCCACAACGCAGGCTTAACCCTCTCATGCAAGAGGCAGTTAAGGCTGAAATTCTAAAACTATTAGATAATGGGATCATTTATCCTATTTCTGATAGCCAATGGGTTAGCCCTGTTCATGCAGTCCCAAAGAAGGCTGCCTTTACGGTGGTAGAAAATAAGGAAAAAGAGTTGGTACAAATAAGACTGCCTACCAAGTTTATTGTTTGTATCGACTACAGCGAGTTGAATGCACCCGTAAAGACCACTTCCCGCTACCCTTCATCGACCAAATGATTGAGCGTTTGGCTGGACATGAGTACTACTGCTTTCTAGATGGGTACTCGTGATACAACCAAATCCCCATTGCTGCAGAAGACCAAGAAAAGACCACGTTCACCTGCCCGTTCGGAACCTTTGCTTATCGATGCATGCCTTTTGGATTGTGCAATGCTCCCGCAACATTCCAACGGTGCATGCTTAGTCTTTTCTCCGACATGGTAGAACGTTTTCTTGAGATTTTCATGGATGACTTCTCCATCTATGGAGATTTATTTGATCAGTGTCTTCATCACCTAGAGTTACTGCTACAAAGATACAAGGAGAAGAACCTAACTCTAAACTGGGAAAAATGTCACTTCATGGTGAGACAGGGGATTGTCTTGGCCATGAGATTTTGAGGAGAGGCATAGAAGTGGATAAGGCTAAAGTTGAAGTGATTGCTAAACTTCCACCACCCAAAAGCATCAAGGATACTAGATCCTTTCTAGGGTATGCTGGGTTCTACCGATGGTTCATTAAGGATTTTAGCAAAATTGCTAGGCCCTTAACCAACCTACTCGCTAAGGACGTGCGCTTTGATTTCAACAATGAATGTTTCAAGTCATGGGGGAGGCTAAAGTAAGAACTTATTTCCGCGCCTATTATTTCTGCTCCTAATTGGGCCTAACCATTTGAAATCATGTGTGATGCATCTGATTTTGCTATTGGCGTTGTTCTAGGACAGCGCATCGACAATATGCAGCACGTGATTTATTACTCGAGTAGGATCTTGAATGACGCCAACAGAACTATACAACGATTGAGAAGGAATTCTTGGCCGTTGTCTTTGCGTTAGAAAAGTTCTGGCCTTACTTATTAGGTTCGAAGACGTTGATTTTTACGGATCACTCGGCTCTGAAATACCTCATGACCAAAAAGGAAGCAAAAGCCCGACTGATTCGGTGGATCCTTTTGCTTCAAGAATTTGACTTAGAAATCCGGGATAAACGAGGTATAGAAAATGTGATCGCTGATCATCTCTCACGAATTCCGAATGCACCAACCATCCAAGCTCCGATCAATGAGGATTTCCCAGACGAGCACATCCTAGCCATTCTTAAGGAATCCTGGTATGCGGACATTGTTAATTACCTGGCCACAGGACAATTACCCACTGACTGGACAAAGCAAGACCAATATCGCTGCTTTGCCCAAGTACGGTACTTCTTCTAGGAAGAACCGTATCTTTTTAAGTATTATCCCGACCAAATTATTAGACGATGCATACCAGAGGAGGAACAGAGGAGTGTGCTCAGTTTTTACCATGACCTTGCATGCGCAGGACACTCCGGTCCCCGCAAGACTGCAGAGAAGGTTCTACAAAGTGGGTTCTACTGGCCCACTTTGTTCAAAGACTCATATCATTTTTACAAGTCATGTGCAATTTGTCAGAAAATTGGGAAAATTTCAAGAAGAGACATGATGCCCCTGAACCCGATCATTGAAATTGAAATTTTTGATGTTTGGGTTATCGATTTCATGGGGCCATTCCCCAATTCCTTCGGCAACCAGTTCATTTTGGTTGCTGTAGATTATGTCTCTAAGTGGGTAGAAGTTATGCCAACTAAGACGAATGACAACAAAGTGATTGTCAAATTTCTCAAAGAGAACATCTTCTCCCGATTTGGCACCCCTAGAGCGATAATTAGTGATAATGGATCGCATTTCTGCAATAGAGTTTTTAAAGCTGTGATGCGAAAATATTCCATCAATCACAAGTTATCTACTCCGTATCATTCCCAGACAAATGGGCAGGTCGAAGTCACCAACCGACAGATCAAGCTCATTCTGAAAAAGACTGTCGGACAAAACTGAAAGGATTGGTCGGTTAAGCTTAATGATGCATTGTGGGCTTACCGTACTACTTTTAAGACAGTTCTGGGGATGTCTCCTTAAAGAATCGTATTTGGCAAAGCCTGTTATCTGCTATTAGAGTCAGAACACGGGCCCTCTAGGCCATTAAGCAGCTCAATTTTGATTTGAGTAAGGCCGGTGAGCTAAGGAGACTGCAGATTTCAGAATTAGAGGAGATACGAAATGAAGCCTATGAGAATGCTCGAATCACCAAAAGCAGAACAAAACTTTTTCATGACCAGATCATAAGCCGGAAATGTTGGCCCAGAGTCCTTCCACTCTAGTTTTGTAATGATTAACTCATGTAGTTATGTGTACTAATAATCTTGTGATTTTATTTTCAGATCATTAATCAAGATATTAGTAGGTGATTAGCTTCAACAAGATGGTTTGGAAGCTTTCACATAGTGATTCAAGAGCCCGAGCGACAAGATCATATATAGCACTCATTGGAGTCAAGCTCAGTGGATCACGGTTTGGATCGAGTCAGCTTGGAGACGGCGCTCTACAAGAAGACTTCGGTACCATAGTTTAATTTTTTGTTTAGATCCAAATTTTAAAGATTAGAATAGTATGATATGCTCAAGTTCACAACACACACGTTTCATGTTTTGAATATTGGTTTTCGGTTTTTCTGTTTTTGGTTTAACCGATCTTGGTTTTATGAATAGATAGATCAAAACAAGTTTACATGGTTTAATGTATATTAGATTTGTTCTATATACATGCATGCTTAACTTCTTAGACAAACTTAGTTTTGACTTACTTATTCATGTGTTTTATGTTTTGATATTTTTAATAAAACATATTTTGGAATTAAAGTCAAAAACATGGATATATATATATATATATATATATATATATATATATATATATATATATATATATATATATATATATATATATATATATATATATTATATATATATATATATATATATATATATATATATATATATATATATATATATAGGATTATATCCATATACATCATGCCTAAATGTTGTTTAATATCATATTTTTGTATTTGGATGAGTTTTGGACAAAGTGTATTTTCTATTCAAAAATTCAAGTTTTAGAAAATACAGTTTTTTATTTTTGGTAAAAATGATAAGGCACAAAAATGTTTCAAGATGTTTGAAATTTGTGTTGAAATTTTTAACACAAGTTTATATTTCAACATAAAATGATAAAATCATTTTTGTGTAATTCTAGAGATTTTATGGGAATTTATTGGATAATAAATACCTTATTTTTCTGGCCCAGAACTGCAGCTGCCAGGCTAGGTCGGTCGACTGGACCAAGTAGCCAGTCGACCGTAGCGGTCGACCGACGTGCACAGATACGTGCAAGCTGGCTGCCCCATAAGCCGGTCGACCGCACGGTCGATCGATTGAGAGCAGGTTGCTCTCTGTTTATGCACGGTCGACCGAGCGGTCGATCGACCAGAGAGCCGTTGCTCTCTGGTTCTGGGGACGGTCGACCGCCCGGTTGACTGGTAGCTGCCAGCGGTCAAATATGACCATTGGACGGTCGACCGCCCGGTCGACCGGTGGTTCAATTTTGGCAGTTTCTGCTGCCAACGGTTATAATTTTCTGGGGGCTATAAATACCCCATTGGAAAGAGGTTTTCTCTAAGATTTTTTGTGCGAATTTTTCCTGACTCTCTAGTGTTTTCACAGCAATCAAAAGAAGTTTTTGGGCTTTAAATTGAACAATCTATTTGGTGTTTTTGCTAGGGTTTGAAAAATCAAAGAAAAGGGTTTTTGGGAAAAGTGTTTGATTCAAATTCTTTATCTTGGTTTCTAGTTTTTCCCAAGGATTTTCTTTGTGATTTTGATTTCCATTCCTTTGGTTTTCTCCATACTTGAGCTACATCTACTATCTTATTCTATAGGATCTTTGTGTGGGAAAAGAGATTGTTTGTGGTCTTTTGATCACCAAGTTGTAAACCCTTCATTTGCTTGGCTTTGCACCTTTCCCTAATTGTGTTGAGGAGGTTGTGCATTTGGGTTGTATCCCTCAAGTTGTGAGTTGATCCTTGTGTTGCTTTGTGCTAATCCCTCAAGTTGTGAGGTGATTGTTTATTGGCTTGGAGTTGTGCCTCAAGGAGGAGGTTGTGTTTGTAAAGGGAGGAGTTGGGTACTCCTTGTAATTGTTATTGCCCCAAATCCTCGGTGGAGGTTCCCTCTGTGGGAGTCCTTTGTGGACAAGCTAGTGGAGTTGAAATCCTTCTGTGTGAAGGCGGGGATGTAGAGCTGGGTGCTCGAACCTCGAAACATAACTTGTTGTTTACGCTTGATCCCTTGGCTCTTACTCTCTCTCTCTCTCCATATATTGTGTCTTGCATAAATTCATATTGTTCATTCATAATTATTTGCTTGGCTTGTTTGAGTGTGCATCTCTTGTTAATTGCAATTAGTTTTTAAATTCCAGATTAAGTTCACTAGATTAGCATCATCACCTATTCACCCCCCTCTAGTTGATTTTCAATTGGTATCAGAGCCTCTGCTCCTGATATTTAGGTTTAACCACGTAGGAGTGAGATTTTGGTTTGCTAATCTTCATTTGCATCTTTCATTTGCACACATTTAGTTTGCACTCATGGATAGCCCTCCTATGTTTTATTTTTCTAGACATGATATTTGGAAGGCCAAGATGAGTAGTCATTTAAAAAACCTAGGACATCTAGTTTATCAAGCCACTACTCAAGAATCCTACCCTAATGCTAGCAAGCATAAAAAGGTAATTGCATTAGCACTTAAGACACTTAGAGCATCTCTTAATGAAGATCTTCTATGTGTTTGATCATTATGATTCGGCTTTTGCAGTTTGGAGCATTTTGACTTCTCTCGAGCTTCCAAGGATCATTAACAGGTTGAGAAGATCTAGGAGAGACAAGTCCGACGAGCATTGCCTCATGGTCCAAGGGAAAGACTCCCTTGAGGTACAATCGGATTCTCAATTAGATGATAGCTCTAATTCCTATTGCCATGGTTGTTTTGAAGTTCAAACATTGAATATGGAACTTGCTCAAAAGCTTGAAATTTTTTTGGAAAAACATGATTTGTTGAAAAAGAACAATTTTGAGCTAAAAGAAGAATTAAAGGATTTGTGTTCAAATTTTGAATTGATTTTGCAAGAGAAGGAAGAGATTGCAAGTGAACGTGACTCACTTAAATCTCAACTAGAACTTGCTCTAAAGGAAAATGAGTTTTTGAAAAGCAAAAAGGATTGTGATGATGTTGTGAAAAACAATGAGGTTTTATCTTCTAAATTAGATTTTGTTTTAAAAGATAACCTTTCTTTGAAAAATGAAATTAATTTCATTACAAAAGAACTAGATTTGGTTTTAAATAAAAATAATTCCTTGCAAAATGATTTAGATTCTCATGTTTGTCATGCTAGTGTAGCTTCACCTAGCACATCTTTTGCATGCTCCACTTTATCTTCTAATATTGAAAATGACATAAATATTTTGAAGAAAAGTGTAGATTGTTTGGGCTCCACCTTGAGCCAATGTACTTTAAATCATACACGCTTGGAAACCTTGGTTCGTAAGAAACAAGGTTCATCTTTGCATGCACACCCATCACGGCATACACATGCTCATCACGATCACAAACTTCACACTATGTATGCCCATGTGTACATTTGTACACATTGTGGTCGAAAAGGCCACCTTACTAGATTTTGCTATGATCGTTTACATATTGAAAATTTAGCAAATAATCTTGTTTGGGTTAGGAAAGATGCTAACCTCTATGGACCCAAAAGAAAATGGGTACCAAAGACCACCCCTAAAATTTTTGATGTAGGTGTGGGCTCTCACATCATGTGAGAGTAGCGGTGCCTTGAAGTGGAAGCGTTCCGTGCTTAAAGAAAACAATTTGGATGCATCACTTTCAAGGGGAGTTTGGTGGAGAGGAGCACCATTGATTTGGAGAACTAGAGAGGTACCTTCATCGGTTTTGGTATCGATCTCTAACTCCCGTTTCTATTTACATGCTTTCACATCATTGATTTATAGCATGTCATGTTTTAAAACCCGTTATGATTATGCCATGTAATTTAGATTAGTGATATATATATGTTTAGTTATTTGAGACACCCATGGACCTATCTTTGTGTTCTCACTTTGTTTTTAAACTAATATATATGTCCTAGATCTAATACATGTGCATGTACATAATGATCATATGTGTGTTTATGATTTTTGTTTTGTTTTGATGTTTATAGTTTATTATGTTAAATGCCATGATTCTTAGATCATTGACATGCATGTATAGCTTTTGAGATCACCCATGTTTATATGGACCCATATGATGTGTTCTCACCATTAGTTTAGCTATTATGCACATCATAGCTCTAATAGCATGTGGATTTACATAATGATCATGTTTATGATTTTCATGATGATTTATGTCCCGTTTTATGCCTCATGTTTTGAATATACATTTAAATGTTAGTTTTCATTAAGACTAGATTTTATACTTGTACATGTAGTGGGCCACAAATAAATCTTTATATATGTTTGTGCTTGGATGCTTATTTGTACCCATTAGATGTTCTGGTATAGTCTAGTTTTGATGATTCATGCATCTAACTTGTATTCCTCATTTTGGATATGTTTCTATGATCATGTGTTTTAACTTCATGTATATGTCTATCTTGTCCAAACTATTGATTATACATATACATCCTTCGAGCTACGTGCCTTCATGCATATACTCTTGTGGACTCATTATGTTTAGGATATGTATGTATACTTCAGTTTGTACATGACATACATATACCTTGAAGTTTAAATCGTTTTGATGATTTTCATGTTTTTAGGTAATTTCAATTGGTAATGAAAATTTAGTTTTTCATGTGTTAATGTTTTTAAAGGAATTTCATTTGAGCTTGAATGCAAATTTTCATGATTATGTATTTCACATTACACTCGTTCACTCACTTTATAATGTTTCTCATGAGTATGTTTTCATGAGTATGATATGAGCTTTATGGATTTTGAGTGTTTAGTGATCATGTGTATTACATGTGTTTCATGAAAAATATTTATGTTTTATTTCTTTCTTGAAGGATTTCGTACTAGTTAACAAGATTTTCCATTTAACTAGTTCGTATTCTTCTTATGGTAGAGATTTTCAAACGTACTCTATTTTCAAATCTATTTTTGAAAACTCCTACCTTCCAAGGGTGGTTGGATGGAAGATCATGCTCATGTATGCCTTATAGTGAAAATTATTTTAAACTTGAACATGATTGGGAGGCTAGGTAATATGAGATATACATTTGATATTATTGTTTTTCAATTGGTATCATTAGATTCTTTCAATTGGTATTAAAATTGACATTTTTATATACTCATATATTTTTTGTATATGTATGCTTGCACTTCAAAGAGTATCAATTTCAATTTGTATCTAATTTTTTATACATATATATGTTTTTATTTGTGCTTATTATATTCATATATCTTAGAGCACAAATTTTGATCATGATAAAGCTTGTTTTATAATGACTATCTTGTTTCAATTGACTAGTTTTCAATTTGTATCCATAAACAAGCTTTGCATGTTTTTATTTGGTAATTCATAAAGAGGGAGAAAACTTGTATTTCATCTTTTGATTGGTATTTGATTTCCACTCCCATACTTTATGATTGAAAATTTCAATTTGGTATCATATGTTCAAAATGAAAAATATTTACAATAGGTATCAAAATCCTTGTTTAGAAATTCAAAATTTGTTATGTTTAATTTCAATTGGTATCAAGATTGTTTTCTTAAAATTGGTATCAATGTTTTTATCTTTCCTTTCAATTGGTATCAAGATGCTCTACTTTGACAATTTTTTTAATTGATATCTTAATTGATTGTCACCCCTTATTTACATAATTTGTATTTTAGACAAAAAGGGGAGAACATTGTTTTATTGCTTTTAAACCCTTTATTGTTTCTTTGTTTCGAATAAAAAGGGAGAGAAGAATGTTTTTGTTTTTACTTGGACCCCTTTGTTGATGATTGACAAAAAGGGGGAGAAGTATTTGAGTTTATATGCATGTTTTATATGCATGTTTTGTTTTATTTATTAGTTTATCGTTTAATTGTTTAATTAGAGGTTAATTGTTTAATTAGTATTAAGAGCATTATTTAAGAACTTTTTTTTATTGGTATCAAGAGTTTATTGTTATCAAGAGCACGTCTTATGCATGATGCATTTCATATGTTTGGTATCTAGAGCATGTTTTGTTTTTTGAACATTTCATTGAGTATCCAGAGCCTTTTATTGTTTTTGCATTGTCATTCATTGCATATTTATGTTTATTTGTTTTACGCATGAGTTAAGGGGGAGCTTCTTTGAAACTTAACTTTAATCCATGCATATATAACTCCATGAGTTTTGTCATCATCAAAAAGGGGGAGATTGTTGGCCCAGAGTCCTTCCACTCTAGTTTTGATGATGATTAACTCATGTAGTTATGTGTACTAATAATCTTGTGATTTTAGTTTCAGATCATTAATCAAGATATTAGTAGGTGATTAGCTTCAACAAGATGGTTTGGAAGCTTTCACATAGTGATTCAAGAGCCCGAGCGATAAGATCATATATATCACTCATTGGAGTCAAGCTCGGTGGATCACCGTTTGGATCAAGTCGGCTTGGAGACGGCGCTCTACAAGAAGACTTCGGTACCATAGTTTGTTTTGTGTTTAGATCCAAATTGTAAAAATTAGAATAGTATGATATGCTCAAATTCACAACACACACGTTTCATGTTTTGAATATTGGTTTTCAGTTTTTCCGTCTTTGGTTTAACCGATCTTGGTTTTATGAATAGATAGATCAAAATAAGTTTACATGGTTTAATGTATATTAGATTTGTTCTATATACATGCATGCTTAACTTCTTAGACAAACTTAGTTTTGACTTACTTATTCATGTGTTTTATGTTGTGATATTTTTAACAAAACATATTTTGGAATTAAAGTCAAAAACATGGATATATATATATGTTTCATGTATATAGGATTATATCCATATACATCATGCCTAAATGTTGTTAATATCATGTTTTTGTATTTGGATGAGTTTTGGACAAAGTGTATTTTCTATTCAAAAATTCAAGTTTTAGAAAATACAGTTTTTAATTTTTGGTAAAAATGATAAGACACAAAAATGTTTCAAGATGTTTGAAATTTGTGTTGAAATTTTTAACACAAGTTTATATTTCAATATAAAATGATAAAACCATTTTTGTGTAATTCTAGAGATTTTATGGGAATTTTTGGATAATAAATATCTTGTTTTTCTGGCCCAGAACTGCAGCTGCCAGGCTAGGTCGGTCGACCGGACGGTCGACCGGACCAAGTAGCCGGTCGACCATAGCGGTCGACCGACGTGCACGGATACGTGCACGCTGGCTGCCCCATAAGCCAGTCGACCGCACGGTCGACCGACTGAGAGCAGGTTGCTCTCTGCTTGTGCACGGTCGACCGAGCGGTCGACTGGCCAGAGAGCTGTTGCTCTCTGGTTCTAGGGACGCTCGACCGCTCGGTCGACCGGTAGCTGCCAGCGGTCAAATATGACCGTTGGACGGTCGATCGCCCGGTCGACAGGTGGTTCAATTTTGGCAGTTTCTACTGCCAACGGCTATAATTTTCTTGGGGCTATAAATACCCCATTGGAAAGAGGTTTTCTCTAAGATTTTTTGTGCGAATTTTTCCTGACTCTCTAGTGTTTTCACAGCAATCAAAAGAAATTTTTGGGCTTTAAATTGAACAATCTCTTTGGTGTTTTTGCTAGGGTTTGGAAAATCAAAGAAAAGGGTTTTTGGGAAAAGTGTTTGATTCAACTTCTTTATCTTGGTTTCTAGTTTTTCCCAAGGATTTTCTTTGTGATTTGTATTTCCATTCCTTTGGTTTTCTCCACACTTGAGCTACATCTACTATCTTATTCTATAGGATCTTTGTGTGGGAAAAGAGATTGTTTGTGGTCTTTTGATCACCAAGTTGTAAACCCTTCATTTGCTTGGCTTAGTGCCTTTCCCTCATTGTGTTGAGGAGGTTGTGCATTTGGGTTGTATCACTCAAGTTGTGAGGTGATCCTTGTGTTGCTTTGTGCTAATCCCTCAAGTTGTGAGGTGATTGTTTATTGGCTTGGAGTTGTGCCTCAAGGAGGAGGTTGTGTTTGTAAAGGGAGGAGTTGGGTACTCCTTGTAATTATTATTGCTCCAAATCCTCGGTGGAGGTTCCCTTTGTGGGAGTCCTTTGTAGACAAGCTAGTGGAGTTGAAATTCTTCTGTGTGAAGGCGGGGATGTAGAGCTGGGTGCTCGAACCTCAAAACATATCTTGTTGTTTGCGCTTGATCCCTTGGCTCTTACTCTCTCTATATTGTGTCTTGCACAAATTCATATTGTTCATTCATAATTATTTGCTTGGCTTGTTTGAGTGTGCATCTCTTGTTAATTGCAATTAGTTTTTAAATTCCGCATTAAGTTCACTAGATTAGCATCATCACCTATTCACCCGTCCTCTAGGTGATTTTCAGGAAAAACTTTGCCCTGGGAGATAGGGTTCTGCTGTATAACTCTAGGCTTCATATTTTCGCAGGGAAGCTGAAAACTCGTTGGTCGGGACCGTTCATTGTGCGCACTATTTTCCCACACGTGAAATCACCTAGAGGGGGGGTGAATAGGTGATAATGCTAATCAATGCACAAATTTAAAAATTATGATGCAACGATCACCCGAAAAAAGACTAGAAGCCAAATACCCCGTGAAGGGCTCTGAACTCCTTCATCGTGATTCCTCTAGATAAGAGTTTGAGGTGCACAATGCAATCTTGTTGTGTGAGTATTGATCGACAATATAGCAATGATTATGAAGCAAGTAAATATAGCAATGAATATAAAGCAAGTAAATGAAGCAAGTAAACCAATCGCAAACACAGATATTTGTTCCGAGGTTCGAGCACCCAGCTCTACGTCCCCGCCTTCACCCAGAAGGATTTCCAACCACTATAACTTTCACAAAGAGTTACAACACCACCGGAGTACCCAACTCCTCAATCACACTCCTCTAGTCCAGAGGTAGTGGATGTTGGCCCAAAAGGTTACACTCTCTATTTGTTTAAGTTTTGATGATAACAAAACACATAGAAGTTATTTGGTACTAATAAGTTATTTAGAATGAGTTTCAGGTTTGTAGTAGTCATGATGGTCTTATTAAGCATATTGCAAGGATAATGGCGCTAAAAGGCAAATGACGCAAGAGGACGTTTTCATAGGAGAGAAGGCTCTAGCTTGGCAACGCGGTTCAGAGACACCTTCCTATAAAGTTTTTATATTTTTAGTTTGTTAAAGAATAATATATACATTTGAAGCTCAAATACACACACATAAATTCAATACGTTTGGTTTTTGATTTAATCGGTTTTGGATTTCAAGTACATATATCGGGTTTTGAATTTGAACCAGTTTTAGTTCTTCTGATCTTTTATATTTGTTATCATAACTTTTTATTCTTATATTTAAATAACATGATTTAACTTGCATTTCAAAGATAACTTTTAGATCTAAATTTCTTATTCAATAATTATTTTCAGATTCAAATTTTAAAGATGTCAAATATTTGGTTGAACTCTGTTCTTTTTCTGAAAATAGCTTACAGTTTCTTTTTGACACCTTTCAGTGTTTTATTGATAACTTTTTAATTAAAAATGATATTGAGTTGATTTCAATTGCATTAAAACGAAGACTTAAATATCTACAAATTATTCTTATATACCTAATTCTGAATTCGAACGTTTATAGCCTGAGAAATGTGCTCAAAGTTTACCAATCTGCCAGATTGGCAGTAATGGCTAATTTTCTTGAGGCTGATTTTTAACATGTTTTCAAAATGTGTTTAAGTTTAAATAAAACGTGGTTAGCTGTATTAGAGGGTTAATTTCTTTTTCTTATATTCAGGTAAAACTTTTCTATGTTTACTCTTCGTAAATCCTATATAATGGGGTCATTAGGGTAGAGGTTTTCACAACAACAAATTCAAAGATCAAAAGTTTTGAGTTTCTTGAGAAAGAGCTTTTGTTTAAGTTTTGGGCTATTATTTTCAAAAGTTTTCTTAAAGTTTTTGGTTCTTAAAATCTCTCTTCTATTTTTATATCACTTACAAAACCTTGAGCTTCAATCTTATATATTATTCTCTTTGTTTTTTGTAAAGAAAGTTTTCAAGAGAGAGTTTGTGGTCTATTGATCATCCAATGATTATTGTATTTGTGGCTCCACTACCTCTAGACTAGAGGAGTATGATTGAGGAGTTTGGTACTCCCTAATGGTTGTAATGCGTTGTGAAAGTTATAGTGGTTGGAAAATCCTTCTGGGTGAAGGCGGGGACGTAGAGCTGGGTGCTCGAACCTCGGAACAAGTCTCAGTGTTTGTGATTGGTTTACTTGATTCATTTACTTGCTTTATATTCATTTCTATATTTACTTGCTTCATAATCATTGCTATATTGTCGATCAATACTCACACAACAAGATTGCATTACGCACCTCAAACTCTTATCTAGAGGAATCACGAGGAAGGAGTTCAGAGCCCTTCACGGGGTATTCGGCTTCTAGTCTTGTTTCGGGTAATCGTTCCATCATAATTTTTAAATTTTTATATTGATTAGCATTATCACCTATTCACCCCCCCTCTAGGTGATTTCAATTGGTATCAGAGCCTACGCTTCTGATATTAGGTTTAACCACCTAGGAGTGAGATCTTGGCTAGCTAATCTAAGATTTGCATTTGCATACTTATTGTTTATACACACTTATGGATCCCCTTGCCCCTCCTATGATTAATGTTTGTGACTTTGAAATATGGAAGATTAGAATGAGTATTTATTTAAAATCCCTAGGTTGTTATGTTTACCTTGCTGCTACCAAGGAATCTTTTATTGGTAATAGCAAGTATAAAATGGCTAATGCTCAAGCCCTAAGGGCTATTAGAAACTCACTAAGTAAAGAATATTTATCTATAGTTTCTCATTGTGATTCCGCCTTTGCAGTGTGGAACATATTGACCTCCCCGAGCTTCAAACACAAATCAATATGGAGAAAAAATCTAGTGGAGAAGAATCCGACCAATGTTGCTTCATGGTCCAAGGGAATGACTCCCTTGAGGTATATTCGGAAACTCAACTAGATAATAGTGTTAGTTCTTCTTGTGGTGATTATATAGATGCACATGCTTTATATGAAGAACCATCGATAGTTAGTGAAAAATTGCAATCAAAATATAAGGTTTTGAAAAATAAAAGTTCTAAATTAAAAGAAGAAAATAAAAACTTGCTTTCTAAGGTTGATTTGATTTTGCAAGAAAAAGGATGAGATTCTAAATGAAAGGGACTCATTGAAATCCCAACTTGATCTTGTCATAAATGAAAATAAGATCTTAAAAAGTAAAAATGATTGTGATGGTGTTTTGAAGAAAAATGAGGTTTTATCTTCAAAATTAGATTTTATTTTAAAGATAACCATTCTTTGAAAAATGAAATAGATTTTATTTCAAAAGAATTAGATTTAGTTTTAAATAAAAATAAATCTTTGAAAAATGAATTGTCTTCACATGTTTGCCATGCTAATGTAGCTTCACCTAGCTTATCTATTGCATGCCCCTCTACTTCTTTAATTAAAAAAGATATAAACTTGTTAAAGAAGAATATGGATTGTTTGGGCTCCACTTTGAACCATTGTGCTTGGAACCATACACGTTTGGAATCCATGTTTCGCAAGAAACAAATTCCATCTATGCATGCACACAAACCACGGCATACACATGCTCCTCACGATCACAACCATCACACTATGTATGCTCATGTGTCACTTGTACACATTGTGGACGAAAGGGCCACCTTGCTAAATTTTGCTATGATAAGATACATGATGAAAATTTAGCAACTAAATTTGTTTGGGTTAGGAAAGGTGCTAACCCCCATGGACCCAAAAGGATATGGGTACCAAAGACCACCCCTATGCTATTTGATGTAGGTGTGGGCTCTCGCATGACGTGAGAGCGATGGTGCCTTGAGGTGGATGCGTTCCGAGCTTAAAGAGGACAATTTGGATGCATCACTTTCAAGGGGAGTTTGGTGGAAGGACCACCTTGTTTTGGAGACATGGAGAGTTGCCCTCATGGTTTTGGTAACGATTCCTTACTCCTCGTTTATTTTTGCATGCTTTTAGATTATTCATTTTTAGCATGTTTTTAATGTTAATTGATTAGTATGTTACATGCCATGTTTATTAGATTAGTGATATACATGATTAGTATTTGAGACATCCTTATCTAATATGGATCTATATCTTTGTGCTCTCACTTTGTTTTAACTAATGTGTATGTCCTAAATCTATGCATGTGCATGTACATGATGATCATATGTATATTTGTGAGTTTTGATGCTTCATGTTTTGATTACTTGTTTGGATGTTAGTTTTCTTTAAGACTTGGATATATACTTGTACAACTAATAAGATACAAATAGACTATTAGATGTTTGTACTTGAACGCTCATTTGTACTCATTAGATGTACTAGTATAACTTTGTTTTGATGATTCATACATTTGACTTGTATTCCCATTTATTTGACATGTTTTTATGTTTTATACTTCATGTATATGTCTATCTTGTTTAAACTATTAGATATACATATACATCCTTGAGCCACTTGCCTTCATGCATATACATTTGTGGACTCGTTTATATTTGGATATGTATGTATATTTTAGTTTGTACATGACATACATATGCCTTGAAGATTAAATCGTTTTGATGATTTTCTTGTGTTTCATATTTTAAGGAATTCATTTTTGAGATCTATTGCTTAGTTTCATGATAATGTGTTTCACATATATCTTGTACACTCACATTACTTATTGTTTCTCATGATTTTGTTTTCATGAGCATGATATGGGCTTTATGGATTTTGAGTGTTTGGTAATTATGTGATCTACATGTTTTTCATGAAATGTATTTTATTTTATTTCTTGCTTGAAGGATTTCGTACTAGTTTTACAAAAAAAATTTTATATAACTAGTTCATATTCTTCATTATGGTAGAGTTTTTCAAACGTACTCTATTTTCAAACGTATTTTTGAAAACTGATTGGTCGCTAATGTTGCATATTTAGTGTCATATTTCCATACTTATTTTAGAATAAAAGCCTGCATTGTCCTAATTAATTGTTTAATTTATTTGCAGGCCCAATCCTTAAGGAGATGAAAAGAAATGAGCCCAAAAGCCCACCAGAATTCTGAATTAAATCAGAATTAATTCGCACACACTAAATCACGGCAAAAATCAAGAGGTTGAAACCGGTTGAGAAGAATCCTCTCAGAATCGATCGGTTAAAGCCAAGAATCCAAGGTCATTTCGTCAAAATTCGGGGTTCAAACGAAGAAACCAACAAAGGATAAAGCTAGAACAAACTCCCAGGATGACCCACCAACAGGGTGTGGCCATCTGGCCACACCCTGGCCGCGAAAACGCGGCCAAAGCCGCGTTTTCGCTGCTTGGTTGGGGAGTTAGGGGGAGCGTTTGCTCCCCGATCCCCCCGGGATCCTGGTTGTTGGGTTTTTGGCCTATAAAAGGGCATTCTCTGTGCTAAAATTGGAGGAACATGCAGATTAGGATTTAGCCTAGTTTTCATTCTTTGTAGTTTAGGTTTTTCTTTTCTTTTTATGTAATTTGTATGTAGCTTAGGTTAGATGAAGATTCATGTAAGTAAGAGAGAGAGGCTAATGTTGAAAGTGACACCGATGTACCCTCCTCCTTTCTTCCATTGTCTCTGCAAGTAATAAGGTAAAAGCTTCTTTTTATGTTTGTATTTATTTTGCTTTCCTCTTCCTCTTTCTACTTTACCTTGGTTGTATTTGTTGAGTTTACAAGTGAATTCTAAAGCGAGTATAACTAAGCTACGTGAGAGCCAGCAATAGTTCATGAAGACGTTCTCCTCTTCCAAGCTCAGCATCACTTCGTTCTTGGTATGCTTGACGATATAATGTGCACGGGGACTGAGCTCGAGTTTATGATTTATGCGTTGAACGCCTCCGAAGCAAAAAGGTAGAACTTGCAAAGGTTTCCAGGTAAGTCATCAGTTAAACTAGGTAAGTATTCCTTTCTTTTCTTTCCTTTCTCTCATTTCTGTAAATTATATCACCACCTCTTCCAACTCTTTCTTCTCCACTCACTCCATTTGTACATAGTCGCTTTTATTGTTTTCTAATTTTTTCACCTTCTTCATCTTTCACTTTCTTCTTAACTTTAACTATAACTTTCTTTTTCATTTTTATAACTTTAAAACAGAGAAGAACTTTCGCTTATTTTTATAACGATTTCAATAAAGAAACGTAAAGCTTCCATCGCAAACCCTCCTTGTGGATCACGACCCGCATAGCCACTTGCTATAGCGAAAGAATTGAGCACTTGCACATTTTTATTATAAGTTCTGAAATTTCGTATTTTGTGTGCAGGTTTAGCATCAATCAAAACCCTACCCATTTAAGGGTGGTTGGTTGGGCGACCATGCCTTGTATGTTCTTTATTGAAAATCATTTTTAAACATGTGCATGAAATGGGTGGTAGGTTATATGAGGTATACACTTGATCTTATTGTAGTTTCAATTGGTATCATTGGATCGTTTCAATTGGTATCAATGACATTCTTGTTGTATACTCATATATGTTTAATTTGTGCTCAATGATATCACAAATTTTAGTTTTGCAAAATCAAGCTTAGCATAACCAAAAACTTGATTTTTAATGAATATAATATTTCAATTGATTATTTTTCAATTGGTATTCTAATACAAACTTATCCTTCATTTTATTTGGTATTTCACAAAGGGGGAGAGAAAATTCGTATTTTATCTTTCAATTGGTATTTTCTTTACCATTGATTTTCACTCCCATACTTTATGATGAAAATGATTGAAAAATTGAAATTGATTTTAATTTAGTATCATATGTTCAAAATGATGCACTACATTGATTTAGTTCATCATGTCAATTATTTTTAATTAGTATCTATTATAAGCTTATGCATTGTTTCTTTTAGTATTTCATAAAGGGGAGAAAATTCTTGTTTTTAAATTAGTTTTATGTAAAATTGGTATTGGTTGTATTTTCAATTTGTATCAGTTTTCATTTCAAATTGGTATCTTACTCCCACCATTTATGATGTAAAATACTTTGGTTTGATATATGCTAACATTTTCAATATTAATATCAATGATCTTAGATTGGTATTATTCTCTATTTGGCATCCTCATTGCAAAATGATTTTAGTGTTTATCTAAAAATTTGATTTTTACCTTTAATTGGTATCAATATTTTTTAATTGGTATCAATATGTTTATCAAAAATTTTAAATTGGGTATTTAAAAAAAAACTTAAGTTTTGATCTTTAAGATTTGATGATATGGCAATCGATTGTTTATTTTTTTTAGCCCCTTTGTTGATGAATTAACAAAAAAAGGGGAAGAGATATTTGAGTTTATGTATGCATAAGTGCATGTTTATATCTTGTTCAAGCATATATTATTTATTAGTTGTTTCCTAACCCTTTTTGATGTATGACAAAAAGGGGGAGAAGTATTGGTGATTTCATGTTTTGGTTTCATATTTTGTACATGTTCATATTTTGTACATGTTTATCTCATATATGTATATGTAGGTTTCATGTTTTGTACATATTCATATATGCATATGTTTTCATGTTTTATACTTGATAAAATAGAGCATCATTTGAGGGGGAGTTTTTATATCCCTTTTATATCTTGTGTTATAACCTATATGTTTTGTCATCATCAAAAAGGGGGAGATTGTTGGCCCAAAAGGTTACACTCTCTATTTATTTAAGTTTTGATGATAACAAAACACATAGAAGTTATTTGGTACTAATAAGTTGTTTAGAATGAGTTTCAGGTTTGCACTAGTCATGATGGTCTTATTAAGCATATTGCAAGGATAATGG
Organism: Agave tequilana; assembly: GCA_038442645.1. NCBI lineage: Eukaryota > Viridiplantae > Streptophyta > Magnoliopsida > Asparagales > Asparagaceae > Agave > Agave tequilana. The sequence continues at coordinate 17,067 of JAVJIF010018131.1, read as the reverse complement.
TGCTAAAAGGCAAATGACGCAAGAGGATGTTTTCATAGGAGAGAAGGCTTTAACTCGGCAACGCGGTTCAGAGACACCTTCCTATAAAGTTTTTATATTTTTAGTTTGTTAAAGAATAGTATATATATTTGAACCTCAAATACACACACATAAATTCAATACGTTTGGTTTTTGATTTAATCGGTTTTGGATTTCAAGTACATATATCGGATTTTAGATTTGAACCAGTTTTAGTTCTGCTGATCTGCTTGACACCCTTTTATAATTGTTATCATAACTTTTTATTCTTATATTTAAATAACATGATTTAACTTGCATTTTAAAGATAACTTTCAAATCTAAATTTCTTATTCAATAATCATTTTTAGATTCAAATTTTAAAGATGTCAAATATTTGGTTGAACTCTGTTCTTGTTCTGAAAATAGCTTACAGTTTCTGTTTTGACACTTGTACATTTTTTATTGATAACGTTTTAATAAAACATGATATTGGGTTGATTTCAGTTGCATTAAAACAAAGACTTAAAGATGTACAAATTATTACTATATACCTAATTCTGAATTTGGACGTTTATAGCCTAAAAAAATGTGCTCAAAGTTGACCAATTTGCCAGATTAGCAGTAATGGCTAATTTTCTGGAGGCTGATTTTTAACATGTTTTCAAAATGTGTTTAAGTTTAAATAAAACGTGATTAGCTGTATTAGAGGGTCAATTTCTTCCTCTCTTCAGGTAAAACTTTTCTATGTTTACTCTTCCTAAATCCTATATAAAGGGGTCATTAGGGTAGAGATTTTCACAACAACAAATTCAAAGATCAAAAGTTTTGAGTTTCTTGAGAAAGAGCTTTTGTTTAAGTTTTGGGCTATTATTTTCAAAAGTTTTCTGAAAGTTTTTGGTTCTTAAAATCTCTCTTCTATTTTTATATCACTTACAAAACCTTGAGCTTTAATCTTATATATTATTCTCTAGGGTTTTTGTAAAGAAAGTTTTCAAGAGAGAATTTGTGGTCTTTTGAGATCATCTAGTGATTATTGTATTTGTGGCTCCACTACCTCTGGACTAGAGGAGTGTGATTGAGGAGTTGGGTACTCCCTAGTGGTTGTAATCCTTTGTGGAAGTTATAGTGGTTGGAAAATCCTTCTGGGTGAAGGCGGGGATGTAGAGCTGGGTGCTCGAATCTCGGAACAAATCTTAGTGTTTGCGATTAGTTTACTTGTTTCATTTACTTGCTTTATATTCATTTCTATATTTACTTGCTTCATAATCATTACTATATTGTCGATCAATACTCACACAATAAGATTGCATTGCGCATCTCAAACTCTTATCTAGTGGAATCACGAGGAAGGAGTTCAGAGCCCTTCATGGGGTATTCGGCTTCTAGTCTTGTTTCGGGTGATCGGTTCATCATAATTTTTAAATTTGTACATTGATTAGCATTATCACCTATTCACCCCCCTCTAGGTGATTTCAGTGGAGCCACAAATACAAGAATCTCTTGGTGATCAAAAGACCACAAACCCTCTTTTGAAAAACCTTTTCCCCTTACAAAAACCCTATAAAACAATGTGTAGGATTGAAGCTCAAGTTTTGTAAGTGAAAAAGAAAATAAAATTGAAGAGAGTTTTGAACAAAAAACTTCAGTAAAGAGAGAGAATTTTGAGCACAAAAACAGAGAACAAAAATTTCTTTTGAAAGCTTTAAACTTGAATTCTTTTGCAAATGATTGTTGTGAATACCTCACCCCTAATCATCCCTATTTATAGGATAAGGGTAGGGATTAAAGAGTAAACTAATATAATAAGTAATTAGGAAATGTTTGACCCAAAAACTAGCCCCTAAACTCGTTTAGAGACAAAACACACATTTTAAAACGAGTTAAAACAACTAGCCGTTAAGGCTGAAATCAAGTCACGGTCGACCGGGTTTTCAAAAAATTTAGCCGTTGCCAGCCCACGGTTGACCGCCCGGTCGACCGAAACAAACAGAGAGTAGAGGACTTTCAGTTGGCCGAAGGTCGGTCGACCGAAATGGGGTCCGGTCGACCGGGAGACGTTCACACATGCACGCACTCAAACGGTCAAAAGCTCGGTCGACCGGTCGGTCGACCGTTCTGACCTTAAATAGAGCCAGTCGACCGCCCGGTCAACTGCAACAGGTCAAAAAAAAAAGTCTTTTGAAAAAGGGTTTTGAAAAACTTGATAGTTTTTAAAATAGTTTTGATCTAGACTAGGTATAATAAATAAAATGAAGTTGGTAGGTAATATATATATATATATAAATTATTTGTATATAGGAGAAATTTCTTTTACAAAAATCATGTGCATAAAAACTTGTGTGTAGGGAATTTTGAGCTTCAAACCTATTCACTATTCTTTAACAAATTATAAATATAAAACTTAAGCAAATGAAGTCTCTGAGCCACAATGAAGTCTCTGAGCCATGCTATACCAAGCTAGAGCCTTCTCTTCTTATGAACACTTCCTCTTGTGCCATTTGCCTTATAAGCATCATAAACCTTGCAAACCTTGCAATAGTTAAGAAAAGGCCATCATGAATAGTACTAATCTGAAACTCATCTTAAACAACTTATTAGTACCATATAGCTTCTATGTGTTTTGTTATCATCAAAACTTAAACAAATGGAGAGTGTAACCTTTCGGGCCAACAATCTCCCCCTTTTTGATGATGACAAAACATATAGGCTATATAACAAGATATAAAAGAGAGGTAGCACTCCCCCTCAAATAATGCATTATTTAAACATTATTTAAACTAGTATAAAACAAGTTTTCATGAGATAACACAAAACATCAAGATAACACAAAACGTCAATAAAACATCAATAAAACACTTAATCAAAACACATATTTCTCTCCCTTTTTGTCATACGTCAAAAAGGTATAAATTAGCAAGATAAACTTTCTTATTCAATAACACAAACATTAAGTTCACCACATATAAAAGAAAATCTATTATAGTCAAGTGGTTTAGTGAAAATATCGGCAAGTTGCAAATCAGAAGAAACATAATCAATCTCAATATCATCTTTCTCAAAATGATCTCTAAGAAACTGATATCTAATCTCAATGTGTTTGGTCTTACTATGTTGATTTGCATTATTGGTCATATGAATAGTACTAGTATTATCACAAAATATTTTTATATGATCATAATGCAAATCATAATCAAGGAGAGTATTTTTCATCCAAAGGACTTGTGCACAACAAGCCCCCGCCGCAGCATACTCCACCTCGGCGGTTGAGAGGGCTACTGAATTTTGTTTCTTAGAAGACCATGAAACAAGGCAATTACCAAGAAATTGACATGTTCCAAGACCATGAAACAAGGCAATTACCAAGAAATTGACATGTTCCACTAGTACTCTTTCTATCCACTCTACAACCCGCATAGTCGGCATCCGAAAAAACTCATCGTTGAAAAATCTCCAGTTTTCAGATACCAAAGACCATTCCAATAGTGCCCTTAATATAACGAATAATGCGTTTTATCTCAATTAAATGAGATTCTTTAGGACACGATTGGAATCTAGCACAAAGACACACACTAAACATGATATCCGGCCTACTAGCCATTAAATACAACAAACTACCAATCATGCTTCTATATAACTTAATATCAACAAACTTACCTTGATCATCCTTATCAAGCTTAGTGGTAGTTGCCATGGGAGTGTTGCAAATTTTTGAACCTTCAAGTCCAAATTTCTTGATGAGTTCCTTAGAGTACTTGGCTTGACATATGAATATCCCTCATGCATTTGCTTGATTTGAAGTCCAAGGAAATAATTCAATTCACCCATTAATGACATTTCAAATTTACGTTGCGTACACTGTTCAAACTCCTTGCAAAGAAACTCATTAGTAGAACCAGAAATTATATCATCAATATATATTTGCACTATAAGTATGTCATTATCAACATGCTTAGTAAATAAAGTTTTGTCTACTTTGCCTTTAACAAAATCATTTGAAAGAAGAAAACTAGAAAGCCTTTCATACCAAGCTCTTGGAGCTTGTTTTAAACCATACAAAGCTTTATCAAGTTTAAAAACAAAATTTGGATGAACATGATCTACAAAATCGGGAGGTTGTTCAACATAAACTTCTTCATTAATAAAATCATTTAAAAATGCACTTTTTACATCCATTTGAAAAAGTTTAAAATTTTTGAAAGATGCAAAAGCTAGTGTAATCCGTATGGCTTCAAGCCGTGCTACGGGTGTAAAGGTCTCCTCAAAATCGATTCCTTCAACTTGAGTGTAACCTTGGGCCACTAATCTAGCCTTATTCCTAATAACATTTCCTGACTCATTCATCTTGTTCCTAAAAATCCACTTAGTACCAATTATTGGTCTATCGTGGGGTCTAGGAAAAGGTGCCAAACTTGGTTGCGCTCAAATTGATTGAGCTCTTCTTGCATAGCTAGCAACCAATATGAGTCACCCTCGGCTTCGAGGATGTTTTTGGGCTCAAAATGAGAAAAGAATGCAAAATTACCACACAATTCATTGAGTTTGGAGCAAGTTGTTACCCCCATTGATACATTACCTATGATGAGATCTTTGGGATGATTTGTAGCGTATCTCCAATCTTTAGGAAGTGGTTGAGAGTTTTCCACTTCATCCTTTTGAACTTCACCAATGGGTTCTTTCTTCTCTTCTTGAATGGGTGAGTCCTTCAAGGATATTTTCTCCATGTCCTCGCCTAATGAGTCAATCTCTATAACATTCTCAACAATAGTATTAGATTCTTCAAATTTAACATGCATGGATGTTGGCCCAAAAGGTTACACTCTCCATTTGTTTAGAGTTTTGATGATAACAAAACAAATAAGTGCTATTTGGTACTAATTAGTTTGTTTAGATAAGTTTCAGGTTAGTACCATATTTGGAGGCCATTGCTTAGCTATTGCAAGAATTTCTAGGTTCATGAAGTAAAGAAGGCTTTTGCACATCAAAAAAGGAACATAGAAGAGAAGGCTCTAGCAAGGCATCGCATAGCTCAAGACTTCAAGATTGCTCAAGATAATTTATTAGATTTGTTTTTAGTTTAGAATTTTGTTAAAGAATAGTGAATAGGTTTGAAGCTCTATCACACACATTTTTGCGCACATCTTGTTTCCTAACATAAATAGTTTGTATACAATCTTCAACCTACAAACTTACTTTGATATACATAATCATGTGTTTTAAGTTTTGTGTTGGTATTGGAATTTATGACAAAAACTATGATATACATATGTTTCATGTATATAGGATTATGCTTCAAAATGTTTAAATATCATGTTTTTGTATTTGGAAGAAGTTTTGGACAAAACGTATTTTCTATTCAAAATCCAAGTTTTAGAAAATACAGTTTTTGGTTTTTGGTAAAAATGATAAGAGATAAAAATAGTTCATATTGGTTGATATTTGAGCTAAACTTTTTACCACATGTTTATATATCAATGAAAAATGATAAAACTATTTTTGGTGATTTTTAGGAGTATTAAAAGATTTTTCAAAATATTTTTAAAACTATTTTTCTGTCCATTCCAGACTTCATCCAGTCGACTAAGTCTTCTGACAAGTCGACTTGGCTAGAAGTCGGTCGACCGGGTCGGTCGACCGACGTGCACAAATCTGTGCACGTTTGGAAGTCTTTGGACGGTCGACCGTCCCGGTCGACCGGTCTGAGAGCAGAGCTCTCTGTTTGTTTGGGTCGACCGGGCCGGTCGACCGTAACCTGCAACGGCTATTTTCTTTGAACTAGCGGTCGACCGGGCCGGTCGACCGTGCTAGCCGTTTGAACAGTAACGGCTAGTTTTCTGAGCTGGTTTATTTTTATCCTTTTCTCACTTAATTATGTTTAAGTGACATGTTTGGTTCTATTACTTTCTGATTAGCCTTAGATATGTTTTATCTCCTAACCCTAGCCCTCTTCTATAAATAGGGGTGTTTAGGGAGAGGTTGGTAACTAGAAAAATTATCAAAATTTCCAAAAGTTTAAGGCTTTCAAAAAGACTTGGTTTCTTGGTTTTTGTGCTAAAATTCTCTCTCATTTTCTGAAGTGCTTTCAAGAATTCTCTGATTTCATTTTCTTTTCTCCTTACACACAAGAGCTTCATTCCTACTCATTATTTCTCTAAGGACCTTTGTAAGGGAAGAGAATTTTGCAAGAGAGAGTTTGTGGTCTTTTGACTACTCAGAGATTGCTTGTATTTGAGATTGTGGAGTTGTGTACTCCAGTGTATTTGTGACATCTTTGTGATAGTGAAAGTGGTTGGAATCCTTCTGGGGAAGGCGGGGAAGTAGAGCTGGGTGCTCGAACCTCGATAACAAATCTCGGTGTTTGCGTTTGGTTTACTTGCTCTTATTTCTTGCTCTATTTCATTGCTCTTATTACTTGCTCTCTACATTCACTTGCTTTGTGAGATTGTTGCTTCATAATTTTTAAATTGTGCATTGATTAGCATTATCACCTATTCACCCCCCCTCTAGGTGATTTTCAATTGGTATCAGAGCTTGGACTCTAGGTTTTGGCTTAACATCCATAGAGAGATCCTTAAAATTTGCTAATCAACATTTGCTTTCCATTTGTCATCACTAGTAAACATGGCCGATAACATCAAAACCCCTCCTAAATTTGATGGACTTAACTTCCCTATTTGGAAGGTTAGGATGACTATCTTTTTGCAATCCTTAGGTAGCTTAGTGGCTAAATAATTGACCAAACCTATGTTGCACCCGATAGTGATGAGAGCACATGGACCGACTTCAACTTTAGAGAATATAAGGCTAACTCCAAGGCCCAAAATTCCCTCTTAACCGCCTTGAATGAGGATGACCTTACACGGGTAATTCATTGCCAATCCGCCTATGAGATTTGGCAACACTTATTGGTCACACACGAAGGGACTTCACAAGTCAAGAGAGCTAAGATAGATCTCTTGAGGTCCCAATATGAGTCTTTTAAAATGATTGATGATGAATCTATTGATTGTATGATTACTCGATTTACTAAAATCACCAATGGTCTTTCTTCTTTAGGTGATGATATTTCCAATGATCAAAAGGTGCGGAAAGTGATTCGGGCTCTTCCTACATCATGGGAGATAAAGGCCACCACCTTGAAGGAATTAAACGACAAGGACGAGATGGACCTCATTAGTCTCATTGGGAACTTAAAGACCCATGAGATGGAAAAGAAAGCAAGAGAAGAGGCCGCTCCACTAAAGAAGAAATCCTTGGCCTTCAAGTCTTCATCCACTCTTGAAAACGATGAAGAAGATGAAGAAGATGATGAGGAGCTATCACTACTTGTTTGCAATGTGAAGAGAATGTACCGGAGGAACAAGCTCAACTTCCGAAGGAAATTTGAAGGCAAAGAGGAGAGGAGAATTATATGCTACAATTGCCGAAAGCCCGGACACATCATGGCGGATTGCCCGGAATTCAAGAAGAAGATGACCTCCTCCTTCAAGCCAAAGAAATCGGAAGAAAAGAAAGCGTACAAGGCAACTTGGGATTCGGAAAGCGAGTCCGAGGAAGAGGCGGATGTAGCGAATATGTGTTTCATGGCAAACACACCAAAGGTAACCCCTCAACCTCTTGATGATGAAGATGATGAATTAAGTAAGGAAGTTCTTGTTCATGCCTTTGTTGAACTTTCTGAAACTTATGATAATAAGAGGATTGAATGTCTTAAATTGCAAAAAGAAGTTGCTTTTCTCAAAAATCAACTTGCTATGGTTTCTAAAGAAAAGGATGATATTTCTTCTAATCTTATTTCTATTCAAAATGAGTTTAATGCCTATAAGGTTTCTTGTAAAGGAAAATCTCCTATTGTTGATGAAAAAGAAAATTTCTTCTCTAAAAACTAAAATGGTTTATTTTGAAAAGTTTTGAAAGATTGTGCTTTTAACACTAAGAAACTTGAAGAAAAGTTTTCCAAAAGCACACCTCTCATGCTAAAAATTCACATGCTCACACTACACATAACACTTCTCATGCTAAATCTTTTCATGCTCACAACTCTCATGCTCACAAATCACACACTCACTATGCTTTTAAATATGGTAGAGTATATAGATGCACATATTGTGGTAAGAATAGACATTTAGCTAAATTTTGCTATGACCAAGTTAATAGATCAAATAATCTTGTTTGGGTTAATGAAACTAACCCTCTAGGACCCAAGAAAATGTGGGTACCAAAATCAAGTCCTAAATTATTTGATGTAGGTACACACCAAGGCTCCAAGACGTAGGGAGCGGTGGTACCTTGATAGTGGTTGTTCAAGACATATGACGTGGGATATCAATAACTTTACAACCCTATCAAGGTACGAGGAAGGTGGCTCCGTCACCTTCGGGGATGACTCCAAAGGCACTATCATCGGTATAGGTAACATTCAAATTGGTGCATCTCCCATTATAGAAAATGTTGTACATGTTGATGGTTTTGAAACATAATTTGCTTAGTATTAGTCAATTTTGTGATCGTGGACTTAAAGTTGTTTTTGATGATACTTCTTGCAAGATTTTTGATATTAAATCCAATGATTGTATTCTTACCAGTTTTCGTGATGATAATGTTTATATTATTGACATGCTTAATGTGGAATGTTCTACTAAATGCTTAAATACTTTTGATGAAAATTCTTGGCTTTGGCATAGAAGATTAGGACATGCATCTTTTGACAATCTTTCTAGGATTAATTCTAAGGATTTAGTGAAGGGTTCTACCTTGCTTGAAGTTTGAGAAAGACCGCATTTGTGGTGCGTGCCAACTTGGGAAACAAACCAAGTCTTCCTTCAAACCAATCAAGGATATCATGTCAACTAGGCCTTTAGAATTAATTCATATGGATCTTTTTGGACCTACTAAAACTAAGAGCTTAAATGGTAGTAGATTTGTATTTGTTTTAGTTAATGATTTTTTCCGTTTCACTTGGGTTTTCTTCTTGGAACACAAAGATCAAACTTTTTCTCATTTCAAAATTTTTCGAAAAAGGGTTGAAAAAGAAAAAGGTTTTTCGATTTTGAGAATAAGGAGTGATAGAGGTGGTGAGTTTGTTAACCAACTCTTCATGACTTATTGTGATGAAAAGGGAATTAAGCATGAAATGTCTTGTCCTAGAACTCCACAACAAAATGGAGTTGTAGAAAGCAAAAATAGAACTCTTCAAGAGATGGCTAGGACAATGATAAGTGAGTATGACCTCCCTCATTATCTATGGGCCGAGGCCGTAAACACCGCATGCTATATATCAAATCGTATTTATTTATGTAAAAATTCTTCCAAAACATCTTTTGAAATGTATCATTCTAGAAAACCTAATGTTTCATATTTCAAAGTTTTTGGATGCAAGTGTTTTGTTTTGAACACTAAAGATAACTTGGGTAAATTTGATGCTAAGACTTATGAAGCAATCTTTGTTGGATATTCTACAACTAGTAAAGCTTATAGAGTATTCAATAGATCTTCACTTACCATCGAAGAATCCATGCATGTTAAATTTGAAGAATCTAATATGTTTATTGAGAATGTTGTAGAGATTGAACCATTAGGTGAAGACATGGAGAGACTATCCTTGAAGGACTCACCCGCTCAAGATGATAAGCAAGAACCAATTGGTGACGTTCAAGAGGATAAGGAGGAAAGCTCTTAACCGCTTCCTAAAGCTTGGAGATATGCCACAAATCATCCCAAGGAGCTCATCTTAGGTGATGCATCTAAAGGGTAACAACTCGCTCCAAACTCCATGACCTATGTGGTAATTTTGCTTTCATTTCTCATTTTGAACCCAAAAGCATCCTCGAAGCCGAGGCGGACTCATATTGGTTGCTAGCCATGCAAGAGGAACTCAATCAATTTGAGCGCAACCAAGTTTAGCACCTTGTTCCTAGGCCCCACGATAGACCAATAATTGGTACTAAGTGGATCTTTAGAAATAAGATGGATGAGTCCGGAAATGTGATTAGGAATAAGGCTAGGTTAGTGGCCCAAGGTTACACTCAAGTTGAGGGAATTGACTTTGAGGAGACCTTTGCACTCGTAGCACGGCTTGAAGCCATACGGATGACACTAGCTTTTGCATCTTTCAAAAATTTTAAACTTTTCAAATGGATGTGAAAAGTGCATTTTTGAATGGTTTTATAAATGAAGAAGTTTATATTTCTCAACCTCCCGGTTTTGTTGATCATGTTCATCCCGATTTTGTTTTTAAACTTGATAAAGCTTTGTATGGATTGAAACAAGCTCCAAGAGCTTTGTATGAAAGGCTTTCTAGTTTTCTCATTTCAAATGATTTTATTAAAGGCAAAGTAGATACAACACTATTCACTAAGCATGTTGATAATGATATTTTAATTGTGCAAATTTATGTTGATGATATAATTTTTGGTTCTACTAATGAGTTTTTATGCAAGGAATTTGAAAAGGTTATGCAATGTGAATTTGAAATGTCTTCAATGGGTGAGCTTAATTTCTTTCTTGGACTCCAAATCAAGCAATTGCAAGATGGGAACTTCATATGTCAAGCCAAATATGCAAAGGAACTCGTAAAGAAGTTTGGACTTGAAGACTCAAAGGTTTCCAACACTCCCATGGCAACTACCACCAAGCTTGATAAGGATGACCAAGGTAAAAATGTTGATATTAAATTGTATAGAAGCATGATAGGTAGTCTTTTGTATTTAACGGCAAGTAGGCCGGATATCATGTTTAGTGTGTGTCTTTGTGCTAGATTTCAATCGTGTCCTAAAGAGTCACATCTTATTGCGGTAAAACGCATTATTCGTTATATTAAGGGAACGATTGGAATGGGTCTATGGTATCTGAAAACTGGAGATTTCTCAATGACGAGTTATTCGGATGCCGACTATGCGGGTTGTAGAGTAGATAGAAAGAGTACTAGTGGGACATGTCAATTTCTTGGTAATGTCTTGTTTCATGGTCCTCTAGGAAACAAAATTCCGTAGCTCTCTCAACCGCCGAGGCGGAGTATGTTGCCGCGGAGGCTTGTTGTGCACAAGTCTTTTGGATGAAACATACTCTCCTTGATTATGATTTGCATTATAACCATATAAAAATATTTTGTGATAATACTAGTACTATACATATGACAAAGAATGCAAATCAACATAGTAAGACCAAGCACATTGAGATTAGATATCACTTTCTTAGAGATCATTTTGAGAAAGGAGATATAGATATTGATTATGTTTCTACGGATTTGCAACTTGCCGATATTTTCACTAAACCACTTGATTTTGCTAGATTTTCATTCATTTGTGGTGAACTTAATGTTTGTGTTATTAAATAAAATGTTTTCTTAACCCTTTTTGATGTATGACAAAAGGGAGAGAATGAGTTTATGTATAGAAATATGAGCTCATATGGTTTTGGTTCCATATGCGTTTATATATATTTTGAGTTTTTGATGTGTTTTCATGAATTCTTGTAATTTGAGTTTAAGTGTTGTGCAAGTGTTTTTGGTTTTTGTTGTGCAAGTGTTTTTGGTTTTTGATTTCATGATGTTTACTTACAAATTACAAGTTACATGTGTTTTTCATGAATTCTTGTAATTTGAGTTTAAGTGTGTGCAAGTGTTTTTGGTTTTTGGTTTCATGATGTTTACTTACAAATTACAAGTTACATGGTTTTTCTTTGTTTAATATAGCATAATTTGAGGGGAGCTTTCTCCTCCCCTATACTTTTGTTTATAGCCTATTTGTTTTGTCATCATCAAAAGGGGGAGATTGTTGCCCAAAAGGTTACACTCTCCATTTGTTTAGAGTTTTGATGATAACAAAACAAATAAGTGCTATTTGGTACTAATTAGTTTGTTTAGATAAGTTTCAGGTTAGTACAATATTTGGAGGCCATTGTTTAGCTATTGCAAGAATTTCTAGGTTCATAAAGCAAAGAAGGTTTTTGCACATCAAAGAAGGAACATAGAAGAGAAGGCTCTAGCAAGGCATCGCATGGCTCAAGACTTCAAGATTGCTCAAGATAATTTATTAGATTTGTTTTTAGTTTAGAATTTTGTTAAAGAATAGTGAATAGGTTTGAAGCTCTATCACACCCGTTTTTGCGCACATCTTGTTTCCTAACATAAATAGTTTGTATACAATCTTCAACCTACAAACTTACTTTGATATACATAATCATGTGTTTTAAGTTTTGTGTTGGTATTGGAATTTATGACAAAAACTATGATATACATATGTTTCATGTATATAGGATTATGCTTCAAAATGTTTAAATATCATGTTTTTGTATTTGGAAGAAGTTTTGGACAAAACGTATTTTCTATTCAAAATCCAAGTTTTAGAAAATACAGTTTTTGGTTTTGGTAAAAATGATAAGAGACAAAAATAGTTCATATTGATTGATATTTGAGCTAAACTTTTTACCACATGTTTATATATCAATGCAAAATGATAAAACTATTTTTGGTGATTTTTAGGAGTATTAAAAGATTTTTCAAAATATTTTTAAAACTATTTTTCTGTCCATTCCAGACTTCATCCAGTCGACTAAGTCTTCTGACAACTCGACTTGGCTAGAAGTCGGTCGACCGGGTCGGTCGACCGACGTGCACAAATCTGTGCACGTTGGAAGTCTTTGGACGGTCGACCGTCCCGGTCGACCGGTCTGAGAGCAGAGCTCTCTGTTTGTTTGGGTCGACCGTAGCCTGCAATGGCTATTTTCTTTGAACTAGCGGTCGACGGGCCGGTCGACCGTGCTAGCCGTTTGAACAGTAACGGCTAGTTTTTTGAGCTGGTTTATTTTTATCCTTTTCTCACTTAATTATGTTTAAGTGACATATTTGGTTCTATTACTTTCTGATTAGCCTTAAATATGTTTTATCTCCTAACCCTAGCCCTCTTCTATAAATAGGGGTGTTTAGGGAGAGGTTGGTAACTAGAAAAATTATCAAAATTTCCAAAAGTTAAGGCTTTCAAAAAGACTTGGTTTCTTAGTTTTTGTGCTAAAATTCTCTCTCATTTTCTGAAGTGCTTTCAAGAATTCTCTAATTTCATTTTCTTTTCTCCTTACACACAAGAGCTTCATTCCTACTCATTATTTCTCTAAGGACCTTTGTAAGGGAAGAGAATTTTGCAAGAGAGAGTTTGTGGTCTTTTGACTACTCAGAGATTGCTTGTATTTGAGATTGTGGAGTTGGGTACTCCAGTGTATTTGTGACATCTTTGTGATAGTGAAAGTGGTTGGAATCCTTCTGGGGAAGGCGGGGAAGTAGAGCTGGGTGCTCGAACCTCGATAACAAATCTCGGTGTTTGCGTTTGGTTTACTTGCTCTATTTCTTACTCTATTTTTCATTGCTCTTATTACTTGCTCTGTACATTCACTTGCTTTGTGAGATTGTTGCTTCATAATTTTAAAATTGTGCATTGATTAGCATTATCACCTATTCACCCCCCCCCCTCTAGGTGATTTTCAATGGATTCTTCAATAGTATGAGTAGATTTATTGAATATTCTATAAGCTTTGATAGTAGTAGAATATCCAACAAATATTACTTCATAAGCCTTAGCATCAAATTTACCCAAATTATCTTTCGTGTTCAAAACAAAACGCTTGCATCCAAAAACTTTAAAGTATGAAACATTCGGTTTTCTTAAATGATAAATTTCAAAAGAGGTTTTGAAAGTATTTTTACACAAATAAATACGGTTTGATATGTAGCATGCGGTGTTTATGGCCTCGGCCCATAAATATTGAGGGAGCCTATATTCACTTATCATAATCTAACTATTTCTTGAAGAGTTCTATTCTTCCTTCAACTACTCCATGTATTGTGGAGTTCTAGGACATGACATTTCATGCTTAATTCCCTTTTCATCACAATAAGTCATGAAGAGTTAGTTAACAAACTCACACCTCTATCACTTCTTATTTTTAAAATCGAAAATCCTTTTTCTTTTTCCACCCTTTTTTGAAAAATCTTAAAATGTGAAAAAGTTTGATCTTTGTATTCCAAAAAGAAAACCCAAGTGAAACGAGAAAAATCATCAACTAAAACAAAAACATATCTACTTCCATTTAAGCTTTAGTTTTAGTTGGTCCAAAAAGATCCATGTGAATTAACTCTAATGGCCTAATTGACATGATAACCTTGATTGGTTTGAAAGAAAACATGGTTTGTTTCCCAAGTTGGCAAGCACCACAAATGCGATCTTTTTCAAACTTCAAGTAAGGAATACCCTTCACCAATTTCTTAGAATTAATTCTAGCGAGGTGATCAAAAGATGTATGTCCTAATCTTCTATGCCAAAGCATGAAATCTTATCAAAAGCATTCAAGCATTTAGTAGAACAATCCAAATTAAGCATGTCAATAATATAGACATTATTATCACGAAATCCGGTGAGAATACAATCATTGATTTTACAATAAAAAATTTTGCAAGAAGAATCATCAAACACAACTTTAAGACCACGATCACAAAGTTGACTTATACTAAGCAAGTTATGTTTAAGTCCATCAATAAGAATAACATTTTCTATTAAAGGAGATGCACCAATTTGAATGTTACCTATACCGATGATGGTGCCCTTAGAGTCATCTCCGAAGGTGACGGTGCCAGCTTCAACATACCTTGATAGGGTTGTGAAGTTGTTGATATCCCATGTCATATGCCTTGAACAACTACTATCAAGGTACCATCGCTCCTTACGTCTTGGAGCCTTAGTGTGTACCTACATCAAATAATTTAGGACTTGATTTTAGTACCCATATTTTCTTGGATCCTAAAGAGTTGTGTCACGAACCCACACAAGATTATTTGTCCTATTTATATGATCATAGCAAAATTTAGCTAAATGGCCATTCCGACCACAATAAGTGCATCTATAAATTCTTCCATATTTAAATGCATAAATGTGTGTGACTTACGAACACATGTGGATTGTGAGCATGAGTAGTTTTAACATGAGTGTCATGTGAAGTGTTGGCATGATGAGCATGAGAATTTTTAGCATGAGTTGTTTCATCATTTTTAACATGTAGAGTGTGCAAATGCTTCTTTGAAAACATTTTTCTCAAATTTATAGTATTAAAAGCACATTCTTTTAAAATATTTTCAAAATCATTGATTTTAGTTTTAACAAGGATAATTCATTTTCATCGATTTTTGGAAATTTAGCTTTACAAGCAACTTTATAGGCATCAAACTCTCTTTTTGTTGAAATAAGATTGGAAGAAAGTTCATCCTTTTCTTTAAAAGAAATAGCAAGTTGATTTTTAAGCATCTCAATTTTCTTTTTCAATTTAGAACATTCTACCTTTTTATCATCAAAACATTCAGAAAGTTCAACAAAAGCATGTTCTAACATTTCTCTACTTATTTCATTTTCATCATCAAGTGGTCGAGAAGTTACCTTTGGTGTATTTGCTATGAAGCACATATTTGCCGTGTCGACCTCCTCTTCGGATTCATTCCGAATCCCAAGTGACTTTGTATACCTTCTTTTCAACCGGCCTCTTTTGCTTAAGGAGGAAGTCATCTTTTTTCTTGAAATCGGGGACAATCGGCCATGATGTGTTCAGGTTTCCGACAATTGTAGAATATGATCCTTTCTCCTCCTTCCCTTCCCATCGCTTTCTATAGTTGAGTTTATTTTTGCGGTACATCCCTTTACATTTCTCACTAGGAGAGATAGCTCTTCATCCTCTTCTTCATCTTCTTCATCGTCGTAGTGGTAGAGGAAGACTTGAATGCTTTCGACTTCTTCTTTTGAGGTACCGCTTCTTCTCTTGCCTTCTTCTCCATCTCATGAGTCTTAAGGTTTCCAATAAGACTTATGAGATCCATCTCATCTTTATCATTCAACTCCTTTAAGGTGGTAGCTTTGATCTCCCATGACGAAGGAAGAGCACGAATCACTTTGCGCACCTTTTGGTCATTGCTTATATCATCACCTAGAGAAAAAGAGCATTTGTAATCTTAGTAAACTTGATAATCATAGTATCAATAGATTCATCTTCAAAGCATTTTAAAACTTCATATTGGGAACGCAAGAGATCTATTTTAGCTCTCTTGACTTGTGATGTCCCTCATTAGTTGTAATCACCTAGAGGGGGGTGAATAGGAGATAATGCTAATCTAGAAACTAAATGCGCTAAATGCGGAAGTTAAAAACAAATATTTGCAACACACTTAGTACAACACACAAGTGTAGCCGAATTCCCCGTGAAGGGCTCTGGACTAACTCCTCTGATTCCCCTAGATATGGGTTGAGGGCTATATGTAGCTCTTGTGGTTAGTACAAGTGAGGCACACACAAACACACAAGCATAAATAGATATGGCAATAAGAAACAATGCTCAACGCAAGCAAATATGATATGATGATATGAATGATGCTTTGCACAAATGTAAAGAGAGAGTTAGAGACAAGTGGATCAAATGCAAAACAATGATATGTTCCGAGGTTCGAGCCCCTAGCTCTACGTCCCCGCCTTCACCGAGAAGGATTTCTAATCAATATACTCCAACCAAGGAACCTCCACCGAGGAGGATTTGTTACAACAAGGGAGTACCGAACTCCTCTCTCAAACACCGCCCACAAACGAGGGGTAGGCCCATAGCCAAAACAACAACCAACAAACACCTCTACCGAAGAGGGTATACAAACCAAACTCCACCTCTCACTAGAGGGAGCAAACCACAATCTCAACCTCTACAAAGAGGAGCAAACCAATCACCCGATCAACCTCTACCAAAGAGGGATACAACAAGAGCAAGGGTGTTTACAGCAAGTGGTTTCTTTCAATCACAAACAATCTCTCTTTCCTCTTTTCCACAAAAACAAGATCCTAATAGAATAGGATAGAAGATATAGCTCAATGGAAAAACTAGGTGTTTGGAAAACAAAAACTCAAAGAAAAATACTTGGAAAAACTCTTGTAAAAGATACAAAATGAAAACCAAGACAAATCTCCAAAAATACTCTTTTCTTTGATTTTTCCAAAAACCTAAAACAAAATAAAGATGATCTTTTTGGCACTTAAACTCTTTTGAAAACTTATAAAA